>RJWM01024961.1:0-29825 GCA_004363535.1 Dasyprocta punctata | reverse complement strand
TAGTTTCATAATATAATACATTCTCTCCTTTTATTTCCCATCCAGAGCTCTTTCTGAGATGGAAGTTGGCCAAACAAAGTAACAGGCATCCTTTCTGGAGGTTCTGTTTGCCTTCTTCCTCTCGTGTCTTCCTGTTCCCCACTGCTGCCCATTAATATCACCATCATGAATGAATCTTTTCTAAGCACCCTTGAACCCCTCTAGGAGTTATTCACCTGTTGTCTGGCACTCCAGAAAGATGAAATGAGTCTAGACCTAGAGGTGAGAGTACCTTTTCACATACACATGAAATGAATTTACAGGATATGGTAGATATTGCTGCAAATGAACTAATTCCTCTGCCTTCAGAAATGTCAGCATACATCTAGACACTGAAATCTCCAGTAATGACCCTCAGTCAAAAGGTTTACTAATGTAAATGTTCCATGTTCCCAACTAGTCTGCCAAGAACTAATGTCTGCTGTGGCTATTTGAGTTTAGTTTTGGTTTTTCTCCCAAAGTCTCATGCATGACAAGCTTGAGCCCCAGAATGGTGATATTGGGAGGTGGCAGAGACTTGTAGTATGTCAGAGAAAATGGAAGTGCTTCCCTCAGAATAGACTGAAGTAGTCCCAAGATATTCTCTGGTGGTTCTCACAATAAGGTTGTTATAAGATCATTATCCTTGCCCCATGCAGCTCTCTGGTTTCATATTCATTCATTCAACTTGTCCTTGCATATGTGTGCCCAACTTTGTTTGCCCTCTACCATGAAATGTTTCAGCCAAGGGAAGGATTCTTCCCAGGGCTGGCACTATGCTGTTTGGACTTTAAGCCTCTATGACCAGAATAAACCTATTTTCTTTATAAAGTCATCCTGCTTTAGGTATTTTGTTATAGTAATACAAAATAGACCACTATATTAGTTGGTCCACTCAAGTTACTATAACAAAACTGCTTACAGTGGGAAATTTATAAGCAATGTAAATTTATTGCTCACAGATCTGGAGGTTAAGACATCCAAAATCAAGGCACCAGCTAATTTAGTCTCCAGTAAGGGCTCCCTCTCTGCTTCAAAGATGATACCTTCTAATTTAGCTATCATAAGGTGAAGGAGAGAACAAGCTCCTCGTCCTCTTTTACAAAGGCACTCATTTAATTTTTTGTACTATTCCACATGAATATATGCATGCATATAATCAACCCTAGATAGAGAGTATACTCTACAAAAGAAAAAAAGAAGCACAGAGAAACTTATGCAGCTAGTGGCCATCATAGCTGGAGTTAGAACTCAGGCAGTCTAGTTCTGGAGCCCAGGTTGGTTCATTACACATTTGCCATGTCTACACTGTGCAAAGTACTGTGCCATGTGTCGGTGTTCAGAGTTGAATGAGATATTCCACTGCCCTTAAGGAGTTCATAGCTGGTACAGGAGATGGACACATAGTTACTGTAAAATGAAACAATACTGGCTGAGCTGGGTCTTGATGATTAGGAATGTGTGCCTTGGAAACAATCAGACCAAAGTATTCCACCCCCAAGAGCAGTGTTCATAAAGACAAGAAGCAACTGTAACAGCCATAGGGTTTTCATCAAAATGAGCCACTGCAGAGAAGGTACAGAAGCTGGGGAAGAGAGAGCAACATGAAACCAAAAGGACTGGCAGTTGCAATGGGATTAGGAGGCTATAATGCCAGTGTGCACTTTCATCCTGCAAGAAATGCAAAGCTGGTGAAGTTTTTAAGCAGGAAGTTGAGATGGTGGGATGTGTTACAGAAGTAGCACTGAATGGTAAGTACTGGAAAGGGAGAGAGTGTAGGTTCAATATTAGGGCAGTCATCAGAACACATGTCAGAGAAAGTGCAAATCTCTGTACACTTCCCACTTCTTTGGTGGTACCAGGGACTGAACCCATGGCCTTCACACTGAGCTACATTCTCAGCCTGGATTACAACCATGTACAATCAGCTTCCTCATTTTCTTAAATGATCTTAAAGTTTTTAATGATTTCCACTGCCCTTGAGATGAAATGTAAAGCTGTAAGATCTTTTTCTTTTTCTGGACAGGGTCTCATTATGCAGTTCAAGCTGGCCTTATGTAACTCAGGCTGGCCTTATTTAACCCAGACTGGTCTCAAACTTGTGGCAATCCTACCGTTTTAGCCTCTTGACTGCTGAGATTACAGGCATGTGCCACCATGCCCAGCAATTCTGTGAGATCCTGACTGATCTGACAAATAGCTGTGTTAAGATCCTCAAGCCTAACTACTCAAGCCCCCACCCTGCATTCCAGCCACACTAAGAGAATCAACTGTGTCTATTAGACACAGTCTTTTTTTCCTTCTCCACTTTGTGTATTTCCTGAATCAGTTTCAGAGCATCCTAACAGAAAGGTACCAGTAAGCTCATTCTACAGATGAAGAGCATGTGACTTACAGAGTACAACTTACCCTCAATTACATGCCTTAGTAGAGATGAGGGAAGTAGGATGCCAATCTGGGAGCTATGAACAGCTCAAGAGCATTGTAAAGTGTAAGGCATGAAATTCATGTTTAAGTCTTATCTGTGCCACTTACTTCTTTTAGAAAATGACTTAGCCTTCCTGTACCTCAGACTCCTCAGCTGTAAAATGGACCTATTAAGTGCTACATCCCAGTTTGTTAGGAAGATGCAGAAAGAAATCAAATGTTAAAGAATCTTGCATTAGTACTGTAAGGAAATTTTTCTCAACACACCCAAACTTAGTCTATTGATACAAATGAACAATACATTTAAACACAGAGATAAAAATAATCACTAATCCAAATCTTGTTAGTCAAATATTTCAACCTTCAGTAGCAGGTCAATGGGATCGTTTCTCACCTATGTCTTCTAAGCCCATTTCCACACCTCCTCTGGGAACATTCAAAGTATTAGCAAAGGATAAGATAGTGACTTCAAAGACCCATTGTCAAATCACTCAAGAGTCACAGATAAACTGGTTCAAACTATCTAGCTTTCATTTTTTTTTCCTGAAAATAGACTTCAAGAACTTCAGGTCCTCCTACAAGTTGCCTCTTTACACATGAAAGTTCAACCCATAGAAGGTCAGATTCAACACATACACATAAATCAAATTACTTCAGAAGCCATGAGCAATTAAATATTTGCATCCATGTTTGGTGTTGATGGTGAAGATGAATCTAACACAGGAATTTCCTTCAAGAATTTATTTTGACAATGGACAAGCTTTCTTATACTGACTGCCTAGAGCACAATGCGTCACAATCTACATAGTAGCATTCGTCAGATCCACTTACACATTTATTGTATACTAGTTGGCCTCCTTCTAGCTGCATTTGGAAATCATCACATCTTCATTATCCAAGCAAACATCTGCCACCATTTCCCTAGAGTGTGAAATGTAAAGCTGTCCACATGAGAAGCAGCTCCACTTCTATTCCACACCTGCATCTCAAAGGATCTTCCCTTATGATTTTTATTTGGGGCTATATTTAAAATCACTGGTATTTTCCCTTCCATGCTCATTTCTCTGTCCTATATAGGTTATAATTTAAATCAGCCCATCCTAAATATATCTGCCAGCCCTGGTGAACATCTACCTAGCTATTTACTTCATGGGAAAACCAGTGAACAATAAATAATTGTATGTATATTATTTCAAGAATTTATGCATTCATTAACGCCATACAACATTATTGAACACCCAGGCTATGTCAAGTCCTGTGCTAGGACTTGAGAGTTGATGAGACAGACATAGTCCCTGCTGTGAAAATGCTCACTCTCTGCCTCCTTGGCAAGACAGGCAAATAAATAATCCACCTCAATCCCATGTGAGAGCTAGAACAGGAGTGTGTGCAGAGCACTGAAGGCGTGGAGCAGAGTGAGTGATAGATATTTTTCTGGAGAGGTATGATAGAGGGTTTCACAAAGAAAGAGACATTTGAGCAGTCATTAGTGATGAGCAAAAGTTTCTGGGCTGGAGAATGAGAAACAGACCTTGCAGGCAGAAGGAACACAGTGGGAAAGGTGTGAGAGCATGAAGAAGCTTTTTAGCACTGTTTCCGGGATGATAGGAGTCTATCATGCATGGGTGGGCAGAACTGTTGGATATAAGCCTGGCAAAGGAGGTAAGCCTCCGATTATAAAGGGCCTTGAACACCTTCCTAAGAAGTGTATTTTTGTCTAGTCAGTAATAAAACCATGGAAAGATTTCCTTGAAAAATGATCCGATGGCAGAGTTGAAAAAAATGTCTGAGAAGAGAAGCAGTTACTAAAGATAGAAGAAGGAGTTAGGCATGTACAAAGATTCAGAAAAGAGGTGATAAGTCTGAGCTAGAGAGATGGAAATGGATTCAAAAGACATTTTTGGGGGGCAAGAATTGACGTTTGTTGGCAGTCTGGATAAACATATACGTAATTCCTTGTTTTCACATATATATTTTGGGTATGCACAATCTCTATAAACTCCCTAAATTCATTAGTAAAGACTCAATAAACTCAATAAACAGATCACCAAAAATTACTAGTAAATAGCATTAAGTTGGTAGAAGAGGAAATATCCCTCTTCTGGGCCCAGCACTGCATAGGGTGGTAGCACCCTGGCCCGGTTGCATAGGAGCTGGGAGGCACTGAAGCAAGCTGCTTCTCTCTGAGGCTTTCTTGTGTCTGAAGTAGAGGCCTGGGTAGGTTAGCTGCCTCCTGCAAGCTCTCATACTCTGTGAGTCAAATACTTGTGATAAGAAGCCACCAACCCCTTGCCTTCCCTAGGCTGAGTCACCAGTGAAACAGGGGTTATTTGGAGGCAGATCAGGAAATGTGAGTACGATCACTGTAGTCACATCCCGAGTTCTATTCTCAGGCACTGGAGAGCAGTCGTCTCCTCTGAGGTCAGGGCAGATGTCAGGGGCAGCTCCCTGATTACTGGAGCTTCTGCCCCCGCTAAGGCCCACCTGGACTTGCACAGAAGCAGTAGCCCACTCACGGGGGACTCAGCTCTCTGAATATCTCAGTCGGTTTTTCCTGCTTGTATCGCTTCCCACAGCCAGTGATCCTACTTACCTTATCCTAAAACTGTTCTTAGAACTTCGCCACAGGAATTGAAGGTTCTCAAGCAGCCTTCCTTTACTTCCTTTTATATAAGGGCAGCCAGAAATCTGTTTCCCTCAGACAGCAAGTCTTCCTCTTCAGGACCTTACCTAGCAGAGGCTCTAGGCTGCCTATTTTCATCGCCTGGCTCTTAGACCACCTACTATGTGCCCTCAAGCACTTCTGCAAAGCAAGGGTTCCAAGCAGCAAGCCCACAAAGTAGAAGTGACTTCCCCACTTTAATGATAAGGAAAGTGAGATTTGGTGGTTTATCCAAGGCTAGAGTAGGCTGTGGCCCGATCAGAATTCCAACAGAGGTCTGTATGATTTCCAATCTGTTTCACTCTCCTTCCAGTGGCCAGAGTTAAGCTCTAAAGAATATTCTGCACAAATATGAACCATCTGTGAAACCTCTAAGCTGTCCTTTTCCACCCAAGGAGGCGTCATCAAGTTTAACTTCAGGCCAAGATGCCAAAAGAAGAAACAGTTATAATTCGCCTAACCAACTACACTAAGGTTGACTTCAGGTTCTTTCTAATTTTTCTCAATAAAGTTGTAATTTACTGCTGTTAGTCAGTATAGCGTAGGGATGTAAAGGAGGAAACACGGTGAATCAGTCCTGCCTGGCTTTGAATACCTGTTATCACATAAAGCCAAGTACCCTTGGCTAAATTACAGGGATTCTCTAAGCCTTAGCTCCTTGTGTATAAATGGAGATGAGAATAATGCTTACCTCATAGCATTGCTATGAGGAGTAAATACGATGATGCATGTAAAAAGCATTTAAAGCAGAGTCTGGCATATGGTGTGAGCTTGATAAATCCCAGCCATTATTATTATCATAATATCTTTGTGTATAAATCTATCTGCAGCTCTGATTGTTTTCTTAGGACATAGTCCAATGAGTAAAATCACTGTACCAAAGGGTGGTTCTTCATACCTAGTGCTTAATTATCCTTCAGAAATTTTCAGGCGATTTATATACCCAACAGCAGGAACCTGCAGGAGTAAATGCATCATCTTTCATAGCAATGGAATGGAAAGATCTATCAAATGCAGGTGAATGTAATACACATGAGATGCTTGAACATCCTACAGTTCTTACGCAGAAGGGCATGAACTTTCTTTTTCTTTTGACTCTTCAGTCATGGAAATATCTGAGGCCCTGGCTAATCATCCCAAAGCTTTTGACTTAAAAGTTAGAGGAAACAGGTTCAATTCTGAACTCTACTACTTACCAGTTGTGAGATTTTGAACTAGTTCATTCTCCTCTCTGAGTCTCAGTTTCTTCAACAGTTTTTTTTAAAGGAATTATACACAGGTAGTATCTCCCTCTCATATTTGTAGTGGCTACATATACAGAGTAAATGTGGCTATGCTGTCAATATTTTTCTTTTTTGCATTTTGCATGAATGCATTGCAGTCATAATCTTTCTTTGTTATATATAGTTATGAGTAGAGACATTTAATATTATAGATCTCACATGTTAGTGTACAACAGAGTACAGATCCTGCTCTACCAAACTCTTGCTGTGTGACCAAGTCTTAATGATTTCACTATTCTGGGCTTCTTGTTCCTGTCTATAACAGTGAGAGGCTTGATCCAAATCACCTCCAGTATCTATGTTACTATCACTTTATCTTTCCATATATCAAGGTTCTCAACCTCACACTAATGACATTATTGATCTAGATAATTCTTTTCTGTGTGTATGGAGCAGCAAACAGGAGGGAGTCCTGAGCAGTGCAGGGTACTTAGTAGCTTCCCCGATCTCAGGTACCTACTATGTCAACTGAAAACATCCCCAAACATTGCCAAATGTCCCCTGAAAGTCAAAATCATCTCCTATGAAGAACCACTTGTCATATACTTAAGGGCTTCAAGCATTTGGATGTTAATTATAGAGTTGAATTAGACGGTCTTTAAGATCCTCTCCAATCACAAAATTTCAAATGTCAATAATACTACAGTTGATTCGAACTCACACCCATCCATATGCCACATATTAGAGAAAAGCCTTAAGCACCACTAGTGACTCTTCCACCTGTTAAATTCTGTGGAAAGGGTTAACTCAGTCACCAACATCTTGGCTAGAGATTACAGGTAAAACATCCAATCCTTGGATGTGGGCTCCATTGACCCAACCATGAGTCAGGTATCCTTGGGGAAAATGTTTAGTTTTCCAAAACTTTTTTTTTTCCACATGTGAAGTGTATTTGACACCTGAGAGCAATCTGAGGATGACCAAATGTAATAAATTCAAGCATACCTGGTACCAAGAAGGAAGAGAAGCATCATAATGAGAGGGGTTGATTTCATTTTCCCTTGTTGAGTATGATTACTACTCAATCACTTCCCAACCATAGCCTCAGGGATGAAGCCAAGTTTTCTTTTGTTTAGTTGTTTCTAGCCAGAAACAAGGAATAGAGTGGACAAATGATCCAGTTAGTAGTCAAAGGAATTCAGTGAACCAAAAGACCTGCTTTGGTTCCAGCTGAAAATGTCAGTAAAGTACTGGGAGAAAGGAATTGGTTTAGCAGGTGTGTTTGGAACCTGGCAGAGAGCACTGGGTCAGGTCCAGGACCACTGAGCAGGTCTGAATGCCTTCTGTGTTGACTCTGATGGACTGAGACCCAGAAGGCAAAGGGGAGAACATCTAGAGTAAACACCAGCAGCCAGACAGTGGCTGCGATTTTTCCTGAGGCTCTCCATGTCTCTCGTAGAACTCCAAGAGGCCAGAAGCATGAGTGTGGCCTGAGTCTGAGGCCTTCACCCACCCTCTTCCAGGTCACCTGATCCAAGAGGAGCTCCAAAAATAGCTCAGAATCTGGGCCTGCCAGGGAGAGACATAAAGGTTCATTTACATGGGAAGGTGACTGCTCTGAGTATCTACAGCCAGCCCATCTATGCTAATAGCTCCGTCTCCCTCAAATCTGGGATTTATATAACTGGATCCTATCCTTTGTCGTTGCCAGCAGAAATGCCTGAATTATCTTAATTCCTGAATGTAAATTATTCCAATTTTGAGGCCGTCATTTTAAAGCTGTCAAAGTCAATATTTTTCACAGTCTAGAAAAAAATTACAACTGGAAAATGTCTAAACAAGTTGTGCTTGAGGTATTGAGACAACTTCTGGCAAAAATCTGTGCTGAGGTGGAGAAATACCCCACACTGCCTCCACAACTAGGAGAAAACATCAATCTGTCCCATCACCAATTTGTCTGCAAGAGAGTCAATGTACCAGTCCATCTGTATTGATCACTTTCAATCTATTACCTTCCATGTATGGATTAGTCATTTGTCTTTTGGTTGCAAGGTTTTGAAAAAAAGGAATTAATTCTTTAAAAAATAATGGTTAATACTTACCCATGAAGAGAAGGAAGAAAAATTCTGGTTTCTCCTTTATCTTTTCCAAGTTTCTGTTTCATTACTATTTTAGTTCACTTCGTCCATTGTCCTCTGAGAGCTACTGTGCTGGCCATGATCCTAGGGATGCTGGGATCTGTGGGAACTTCCTCCAGGCAAGGGAGGAAGCTTCCAAGGAGCAACCTCAACCTCACACTGGTCAGGAAGGAAAGAGCGACTCCTTTTTTTTTTTTTCAATTGACATATGAGTTTTTATTCAGGTGAATCATCATCGCTCCCTGATTAACTCTCCCAGACAGAAACCTGGGATAGACAGAATTAAGTGTTCAAGGAAAGAAAGACCACAGAAAAGAAAATCACAATTACAGGTTGCCTTTAGGGTAGAGCCCATTCATTAGCAACTGAGGAGCTGGCTGAACTGCAGGAGAACAGAGCTGGCCACATGGGTACCTCTGGTCACCACTGCCCCAGGATGAGTGGTCCTTGTGGTCTAGGACTGGAAGATCTTTGTTATGGGCCCGTCTTCTATGCAGAAGCTACAAAACATCCCATTCCTATAACTCCGAAGCAGGATTAATTGATTGGTCTCATATGAACCTAAAAGCTGTTAAGAGCAGGGAGGATGAAAAGCAATTCAAATTGCTTTATTGCCATTTTCTAGTAAAGTACCAGTTTAGTCCTCAGCCCTACTGTGAAGCAGCGGGTTTCCAGATATTGACTGTGCTGGCATGTGCTGCTAGAAAAGAGGAAATGCCTGGGTCTGAAAGCAGAAACATCTGCTCAGATCTCCATCGGGACTGTTGCCGGAGCCATGGGGGTCGGGGGGTGTCCCCCGCCAGGTGGTGTCCCACAAGCAGGAGACAGAAGTGCTCCCACTAGGGGGATTTCAGGCTATGGGTGGAGACTCTGTTTTCTTTTTTTAAAGAAAAAAAGATTGTAAATGATTTTATAAGGCAGCCTGTAGACTTTCTGACATGGGACAGCAATGCAATGATAGCAGTTGTAATGATAATGATAATAATAATCTTCATGTAGTGCTTGTGTGTACTCGAGGCACTGAGCACTTTACATATTTTAACTCATTTAATTCTCAGACAACACCACAAGGTAGAGGACCTCTATAAATTCCCTTTTATAGATGAAGAAACTGAGGCATATAAAAGTAACATGCTCAAATTCATCAGCTAGCAAGTACAAGAGTCAGGTTTTAAACCCAGCCAGTCTTGCCGCAGAACCCACGATCTTAAGCACTAGGGGAACAATTACTTCATGGTGCTGGTACTGTCGCATGCACTTTTGTCTGTGATCTTTATGGTAATACTATGAGTCAAGTATCAATGTTCCCAATTTGCAAATGGGCAAACTGCAACTTAAAATTATGAAGTGATTTGTTCAAGATGATAAGGATAAGAAATGTCAGAGCCTGGATTAACCCCAGATCAAGCTCTTTTCATAACAGCTGGATCCTTCTCCATGACTCGAAAGCCTTGGACTTATTTGGGTTATACTTCCTAACTGGGAATCTAGCACAGAATGCCAATAACAAGTGAATCACTATTAATAATAATGATTTAATAATAATTACCATTTACTGAGCACCTGCAATTTGGTAAGCCCTCTCTCCTAGACGTGAATTTAATCTTCACAAATCCTTGCAAGTCAGGTCTTTATTGTTCCCATAAATCAAAAAAGGGAAAAAATAAAAGTCAGTTGTATTTTACTCCCCAATAATGAACAGTGTAAATGGAAATTAAGGAAACAATTCCATTTAAAATATCATCAAAAGGGATAAAATACTTAGAAAACAGCTGAGCAAGGTGGTAGATGTTTGTAATCCCAGCACTCTGGGAGGCTGAGGCAGGAGATCACAAGTTTGAGCACAGCTTAAGCAACCTAGTGACTTGACAAGACCCTCTGTCAAAATAAAAACTAAAAGGGGTTTGACATATAGCTTAGTGTAAAAGCCCTAGAGTGCAGTGCAAAATTTGGACTTCATCAAAATTAAAGACTTTTGTGCTGTACTTGCTAGTGCATGCCTGTAATGCCAGCTACTGTGGTGGCTGATGCAGGAAAATTTCAAGATCAAGAGAAGCCTAGGCAACTTAGTGAGACCCTATCGTACAATAAAAAATAAATTAGAAAAGACTGAGAATATAGCTCAGCACTCATTGGGTTCGATTCCAATCCTTTGGAGCACAATGTATTTATTTATTTTGGAGTGAAAAGGCAAGTCACAGAATGGGAGAAAATATTTGCAAATCGTA
The DNA here is from genome assembly GCA_004363535.1 of Dasyprocta punctata. Taxonomy (NCBI): domain Eukaryota; kingdom Metazoa; phylum Chordata; class Mammalia; order Rodentia; family Dasyproctidae; genus Dasyprocta; species Dasyprocta punctata. Next base: position 19,129 of record RJWM01024961.1, on the reverse strand, counting down.
AGGGATTGCCCTTCAGAATATATAAAGAACTCGTACAACTCAATAAGAACAAAGCCAAAAACAACAAAATTAAAATGGAGAAATGATTTGAATAAACTTTTCTCTAAAAATATACAGATATCTAAAAACTATACTAAAATTATTCAATGCCATTTATCATTTTGGAAATGCAAATTAACAACAAAGTAAAATATTACTCCATATCCACTAGGGTAGGAAAACAACAATGACAACAGGATGATCAGAGCTGGCAAAAATGTGGAAAAATAGCTGGGCGTGGTGGCGCACGCTTTTACCGGGGATTGAACTCACAACCTCGAGCTTGCCAGGGCAGGCGCTTAAGGCACTGAGCCAAACTCCCAGCCCTGGTTTTTTGAGGCAGGGTCGCACTATGTAGCTCAGGCCGGCCTTGCACTCGCGTTGTAGCCCAAGCCGGCCTCCAACTCACAACACTCTGCCTACCTCAGCCTCCTGAGTGCTGGGATTAAAGGCGTGCGCCACCACGCCCGGCTCAGCGCACGCTTTTAATCCCAGCACTCGGGAGGCTAAGGTAGGAGGAGCATTGTGAGTTCGAGGCCAGCTTGGGCTATAACATGAGCACAAGGCTGGCCTGAACTACGTAGTGCAACCCTGCCTCAAAAAAGCTAGGGCCAGGACTTTAGCTCAGTGGCTTAAGTGCCTGCCTGGCAGGCGTGAGGTTGTGAGTTCGCTCCCCGGTGCCACAAAAGAAAAAAAAATGTGGAAAAATTAGGATCATTGTGTATGATGTATGGTTGGTGAAAATGTAAAATGATAGTTGCTGACAGAAATGACATGGAGTTACCCAAAAATTAAACTCTCTAATAATGAGCACTATACAAAGGAAATTAAGGAAACAATTTCATTTATAGTAGCATCAAAAGAGATAAAATGCTTAGAAATTAGCTGGGTATGATGGAATATGCTTGTAATCCCAGCACTCTGGGAGGCTGAGGCAGGAGATTGCAAGCTTGAGCTCAGTTTAGGCAACTGCCATATGACCTAGAAATTCCACTTCTGATTTCATACCCAAAGGAACTGAGATGTTGCACCAATATTTGTGCACCCACATTCACAGCAGTGTTATGCAGAGTAGCCAAAATGGGGAAACAACCTAAATGCCCACCAACAGCCTATGGGCTGGGAATGTAACACAGTGATAGAGCATTTGCCCAGCATGCACAAGGCCCTGGGTTAAACCTTCAGTTGTGAAAAAGAAAAAAGCTAAAACAGAATGCTGTATATTCATATTGTTACCGTTTATGCATTGTGTCAACTTGAGAAGTCTAGAAGCTTAATTAAGTAACTCAGCAGCTCTACATCCTGGGGTGTAGAGCACAAGTAGTTTACCTGTTCATTGTGTCAATTTGAGAAGGTCAGAAGTTTAACTGAGAGACTCAGCGGGAGCCCAGGTTCTTACTTTGTAAACATCCTCAGCCCCTGCCAGAGGAGGGCAGGCAGATGGTGTGAGTGCTACCCCCACCCCAGGGGAGCAGCCTGCATACTATGAAAGGTGAATGAGGAGGGAGCGATTGCTGCTTCTTTGGAGGAGCTCCAGTCTTCGCCTTCAGCTTGCAAGGCTTCTGGCATAGACTGTTCAGCTCTGTCGTAGACTTTTCAGCCTTCCGTCATAGATTTTTCAGTGTCCTGTTGTAGACCCATCGGCCTCCTGATAGGACTTGCACAGGACACTGCAGTAGGCTCCAGCCCTTGGGCTGGACCCTTCCCCCTCCAGCTTGCAAACACCCTCTGCACACTCCTTTATTCAACTTTGTGGCTGACCATCGTAAGCCAATCTTGTTATTTCTTATACAGTTGTATATTTTGTGTTATATCTGTTTCTCTAGTAAACCCTAACTGATACACATATAGTAATATATTATTCAGCCTTAAAATGAAATGGGACTCTGGTACATGCCCCAACATGTATGAACTTTAAAGGCATTATGTCCACCGAAGTAAGCCAAACACAAAAGGACAAATACTTCATGATTTTATTTACATGAAATACATAGACTAATCGAATTCATAAAGACAGAAAGTAGAATGATGGGCACGCTGCCAGGGGTTGGGTAGAGAAGACAGCAGGAAACTGTTGCTTAGTGAGTACATCATTTCAGTTCAGGATGATGGGAAAGTTCTGGGGATATATGGTGATGACAGGTGAACAAGGATGTGACTGAACTTTATGTCACTGGACTGTGCACTTGACAGGGTTGAAGTGGTAAGCTTTATGTTCTATAAACAGAAACCCTGAAACCAAGATGAGAGAACTTACTTATGATCACTCAGTGAGTATATTCCAGGCACGGTCTTCACTAGAATTCGCAGGTTCCTGAAACTTCAACTGGGACTTGTCATATCTTAGCTGTAAACTAAACCAGGGCTTACAGTTACAGACTATTTGTAAACACAGTTAAATATCTAGTAGCTTGGATAAAAGAAACTGAACACAGCATTCAACATTTTCTCCAGATCCTCTAAATAAAGGAAAGAACTAACAGCAAAGGCATACAATTGGTGTTGGTAGTGATGGTGGTGGTAATGGTAGCAAGCTCTCTATGCCGAGGTTTGGGCCAAAGCAAGTTCCACTGGAAGCCCCAAACCTTGTAGTCTACCTATAAAAAGATCCCAAGCCCATTACTCAACACACCTACTCTTTTTTTTAAATTTTTGCTTTAGCAAGATGGGATTAGGTAGAAATTCAGTCAGAAATTCACTGATCTCTCAACTGATTAGAGAAAAAATAAATAGACCACCAACCCCAACCAAATCATTTCAATTAACAGATATTCTTCTCCTCATACCCTCAATATTGCTTTTGGTAGCATTCTTGCTGATATACCTGATTTGTCTCTTTATTAAGGTTCAGACTTATCAGAAATTTAGTTATGAAATAACTTTTAGTACATTAAAATATGAAACTTCCAATTACATTTCCCTTTCAGCCTCAAAAAAATTCAGAATGTAGCTTCATATGAAAAGTGAATTTTAGTTGCTCCATTTTTTCCACAGCAACCTGAATATGGTTGTCAATTTTCCTTAAACTAGGTTTAAGTGTTTGGAGGGATAGAAATTTTTCCCCTCTCCCCACTTTCCACTTAGTCTTTTCATACCTCCTATCCAGTAGGAATGCATGTTAACTATAAAGAACATTCATGCTATCAAAAAACTCGATTTCATTTTTTTAAGTTCAAGGCCTTTTATTGGAATTTAAAAAGAAAAAAAAAAGTTTTCATATGTCATGCAATTCCAAACAGCTTCATCCTAAAGATGTATACTTTTTTGCTCTTTTAAAAAATTGAAGTTCAAAGACTTGAAAATCCCTTCTGACTCTAGGGGTATTTCAGTCCTCCACTCTGTTTATGTCATGAGAAATATCATCCATTGATCTATGTTTTGCTAATTCAGCTCTGGGTAGTTGCTCATGTCTACTGCTGTTGAACACTTACGTGGACTGACTGAATTTGTATTGGCAAAAGATTGGAGACACACCATGTGAGCAAGATCCCCTGTCTATTCTTCTTCACATATTACTTGAGAGTATAATTCATTTCTGCTCTGTATATGAAAAGGTTCATAGACATTGAACTAACTAGTTGCATTCATCAGAGTTTTGTAATAATTGCTCACTAGGTGCCAGTTTCTGTAGAGCAACACGCACACAGTGAATTTTTACACGGACATCTCCAGTAGGTCTCAGACATCCTACCCACTCTCTCCTAGCAAAACACTTATTCTCCAGTCAACTTCCAATAATATATAAGTTGGTTAAAAAATTAAATAATAGATGGTAAGTATTTTCTGGTTTACAGAGTAGTCTGTTATTAGATTTACATTTTCTGTGTTTTCCGAAAATGTATTCATTTTTTCAATACAAGGAAAAAATTTTAATTCTCTACAGTCTCACAAACTTCATAAACCTTCTTATCATCTCTTAAGCTAAAATACGATATTTGTGATCTATAATGACAGCCTGCAGATCAATGGCTGCTGAGGACCCAAAGGGAAAAAAGATCTTTTGGGGGTAATAAAAGTATTCTATATCTTAATGATGGTGTTACATGTCTATATGTATTCATTTGTCAAAAGTCATCGTTCCATACACGTATTATTCTATGTAAATTATACATCAATACAATGGATTAAAAATTTTAAAATAGTGATACATTTATTAGGAACTTCAAATCAGACTCTCCATTAAAAACACTAAATTTATTTCACTTTTCTCCTTCCTATAATGCCCTTAAAATGGCAGTAAAGGAAGGGATTAAAAAATGTCCAAGGACAAGGAGGATAGAAAAAAAGATTTTCAGAAGATAAGATTTCAACAGATTTTAGAATTCAGCAGAACAGAAGTTACAAACACTGTGCCTATAGACGGATGAAAAATCATGAAGCATTAGGAGGCAGTTTCTCTCCCAGAACCACTGGGTTCTAGGGGAGGGATCTTAGCACTTGGAGGGAGAGATAAAATATAGAAATGAGGGAGAGATTAGCTGGAAGTCTATATGGAGAGGAGTGAGACTCCCACCTCCTCCTACAATAGGCAGCCAGACAATGATCCTTTTCTTCACCATCTTATTTCAGAGGGACCCCAGACTCAGAAGCACCAGGTAAGGAAGATCAGAAAGAAATGCAAGACTGAAACAGACCATTTTAGGTACGTTGACCTCCTGAACTGCAGCCTCTTTTACCCACTTCAGGTCACCACCATGACAGTTCTAGAGAAAAGGTCATGCACACCAATTCCATGATTTCACCCAAGGACAAGCTGTCTGGATTTCTGATCTTCCTAGACTGAAGCCTACTGATTCATAAGCACTTTCCAAACACCAACACACACGTGTGCACACACACACACACACACCGTCACTATCCCACACCACATACTCGGTTTCCAAAAAATGACTTCGCTTTAAGTAAGGACAACAGACAATGGAGTGTTACTAAGTATTTAGAGAATATCATCAACGTTTTTGTTTTTAAGAGTTGAAATTTATCTTAAAAACAAATTTGGAAAAAATTGACATGAGGGATGGGGGAGCATAAGAAAGTTATTTTTCAATTTAATTTGATATATTTAGAGTAACAAGATATGTTGTTGTATTCATAAAATAGGAATTGGATTTGTGAAAAGGAAATAGAGATACAGAGATCTTTCTGATACTTAAAACACTATTTATTCTAAGAATTGGAAGTAAAGAAAATCCAAAGTATTAAAATAGAGTAAACCTCACACAAAGCAAAACAAAAAGACACAAAGATAGAAAATAGGATCATTATTCCAATAAGAAGGAAAACTAGAGCCAAGAAAAAAGAAGGGGAAATGGAAATAAAGGAAACAAATTTTAAAATTAAAGTGGGCCATGTATAACTAGGATAAAAACTGGAATAAACTCATACAATGCAAATTATCAGAAAATTCAAAACCCTCCAAAAGTAAATTGCAAGTCACCAAGATATAAAGGAAGATATAAAGAAAGAGTTAGATCTCTCAGCATCAGCATTGATTCTTTTTTAGTCAGTGAAGTATGGCTTTGACATTTGTAAGGGAAATTTTATGAAGACAATTTTATATCAAGGTTAACTCTCATTCTGATTAAAAGGAAAATACATTTGTATACACACAGCCTCAAAAAATGTTTACCATTTAGTACCTGTCTTCAGAAGTTACCACGGTAAGTATCTCGGCAAAAGAAAGCTGTGTGAAGATAGCGGGAATCAAAATATGTAGGAGTAAAAATGTCAAATGCTGGGGAGGGTAAAGAGAATTTTCTGATGTTCACCAGGCCTAGAGAGAAACTCAGCTAGATTAGATGGGGAGTATATATGCTGAAGAAAGAAATCCCCAGGAAAGAAATATATATAGTATTGATAAATTTTATTCTGTGTATTTAAGCTTTTGTAATATTTACTGCAGGATGTTTAACTTATCTGTTGAGGTATTTAGAAAAATGTTTTGTGATAATTAAAAAGAATTCAATAAATGAAAATGTGAGACTCTTATTAACCACAGGGAAAATGAAAGCTGTGTAATAATCTATACCTCTTGACTAGGTTGTGAACATGGTAAGTAGTTGTGACAGTGCCACTCTGTCTGAAGATTAGGAAGGAAAAAAAAAGATATATAATTGTACTAGGAGCCTGGGCTGTTAGAAAAAGAAGAAACCTGTTCATGAGAGTTAAATCCCCAAGTAACATGATAGGCATCTAATACATATCAAAGGTACCATAAAATACAGATATTCGAAGGTAAACAGTTATAAGAGTCTAAAATAGCTCCCTTCAAGCAGTGAGATGATTGTGATAAGGGTTGGGGCAAGGAATTATCCTATTTTATATGTGCTTTTAACCTTGCCTTTATGTTTAAGCTGTGTGTGTCACACTTTTAACCTTTAGTATGAAGGAGTGGATGCCTCTTGTTCTATCTATTACAAATAATATTATGAAACATTTTTGCATTCATCATCGCATTTGGTTTTCACAAGAGTCCTTGCAGATGGAACTTACTGTTAGTCCTACTTAGAGGTGAGACATTGAGAATCAGGAAAATGAGTGAGTTGTGACAAGTCTTCTAATTCTAAATCCTTACGCTTTCTTCCATCTAAACTTAAAGAACAGTATTGTAATATGTGTTTACTTACAATGCTGCCAGACTGCAGAAAGACACATAAGATAGCTTACAAAGATGAATATAGTATCACCTGATAAATTGGGAGAAGAAACAAGAATAGTAGACTCAAGGGAAAGTTTTACAAATTCAGGCCAGCAAATCCTATGTATCACCATAGAAATGAATCTAAAATTTAATTCTCAGCTTCCTACTAGTTAATGCTATAAAGGAAATAAGAATAAGTTGGAAGATTCACTATGTCAACAAAGTAAGATCAAATCAGATGGTTCTTTAAAAAGAACCTTATCTATCCCTAACATTGAAACCAGAGAGAACTTTCATCCACTAATCTTTTAGAAGATACTCCATCTTGTAATGATCTATATTCTCAACAATGTTCTTTAAATATGTCAGTGAAAAATAGAATCTATAACTTTCAATGTAGGATAGTTTCATCACACCAAAAGCAATTTTGTGAACACTGAATTCAAAAGAATAGGAAGATTACACAGCATCAAAATTGCATAAATTAGGTATAAGGAAAAATTTAAAGTAGGTGCCATGTTACTATTATCCATACACACATATACACAGGAGTACGCACATGAGTACACTCTGAAGTATTTCAAAACCATTCAACTTCCTGGTGCACTTGCCAAAAAAGCTAACCACAGGATGTCTACATTCTGTAAGGGATTTATGCCGTTTTTGTATAGGATTATTTACTGTAAGTGAGTTTAAAATTGATTTGTGCATCCAAAATGATGGCACTGGTTTGGGAAGGTTTCTTTCTGTTTGAGACAAGAACCTCTTCAATCCAGTCCTGACTTATAATAAAATCATATTATTTGTTAAATACTGCCTCTAGATGCAAGATGTTGACCCACTTCTCATCCACCTACCTCAATTCTGTCCAAGGAGGGAGATTTGTCCAAATTCCATGTTTCATTTGGCCACAGGACCAAGAAGTATTGATTTGGCTGAGCCAAGTTGAAGAGTTGGCAAGAGATGTCATCTACACATCCACATGTCCACTGGGCATCAGTCTCTCCAGGGCTCCCCGTTCTCTGTGAATAATGGACATGCAGGGATGCTGACAAGACAAAGTGACGTCCACAGTTATCTTTTGAGCAGTCAAAGGTTCTCCTTCTGTCTCTTACGTATTAAGACTCTTTTGAACCATAAATTATTATAGTCATTATGGAGAGCAACATGGAGTAGTCTCACAAAACTAAAAATAGAACTACCATCACTGAGTATATAGAAAAATGAAATGCAATGCAAATATCAAGGAGATATCCACATTCCTGTGTTTTTTGCAGAACTGTTCAAGTTTCCTGAAATACAAAAGTGTCTGTCAATGGCTGAATGGGTAAAGAAAGTGTGGGATATATAAATTGTGGAATATTATAAATTGCGGAATATTATTTAGCCATAAGAAAGAATGAAATCCTATGATCTGCAGTAACTTGGATGAAACTGGAGGAGGACATTATATTGAATGGGATAATTCAGGCACAGAGAGACAAATATCCCATATTTTTATTCACGTATAGTATAGGTTTGAACGATTGATTTTATAGAAGTAGAGAATGGAACAGTTGGTTGCAAGAGGATAGGAAGGATAGGGAGAAGAGAGAATAAAGCAAAGTTGGATAATAGATACCAAAATACAGTGAGACTGAACGAATAAATTTAATATTCTATGGCACAGTAGGACGACTATAATTAACAACAATTTGTTGTACGTTTTATAAGGAACTAGGAAAGAGTAGCTTGAAGATTTCCGCACAAAGAAATGATAAATATTTAAGGGAAGGGAAATTATTCTGATCCTATCATTATATATACATGTATTGAATTATCACATGGTACCCCATAAATATGCACAATCATTTCATGTTGATTAAAATAAATACAGTTTAATCATAAAATAAAATGTCTCAGACAGATCAAAGAACCGGTTGCTGGGTTTACACAGTAAGAAAGTTTGTAAACACAACTTGGTATTTCTGTCTGTATCAGGACTCAAAACGAATATTAACAAACTGAATGAAACATGCTCTCTAGCAAAATTGTTTTTATAACTGCTCAAAGAAAGACACTTCTGAGTTCAATGCAGAACTGAGAAAAATAGTCTTTTCTTACATAGACTAGCCCAGAAAACCCAACTGGTTCCCAGGCCCAGTCTTGTGTTTCTAATTTCCATGTACTTATTCATATTTTCCTCTTCGTAAGTTCATTTTGCCATGCTACTCATCCCTGCAGATACATAGGGTCAACAGGATGACCTGGACCCTTCTTGTCAGTGTAGACTGTGCATTCCTAGGCCAAATCAGCCTAGAAGATACAGGATCTCACTAAAATCATACCTTGGAAATGTGACTCCATTTGTTCTTCTGACACTTCCAGAACCCTGGACTGCCCCTCCCCCTGCATTTCGCCTAGAAATTCCCTGGAGTGCCCTAAAGGGTATCACATGACCATTCACTCCCTCATTATTTTTTTTTTTTTTGTACCTAGAATTGAACTCACAACCTCACCCTTGCCAGACAGGTGCTGTGCTGCTGAGCTATATCCTCAGCTTCAGTGCCTCATTTTGTCTGCTCCTACAATAAACCTTGGTCTTCCCTTTCTGACTCAAAATGCCTTCATGGTGACTGCCTACTTTAAAGCCGTGTAAGGTATCCCAACACTGTCACTGGAACATGCATTGAAGCACATCCTATAGACCTTCCACAGTGCAGCTAATACACCAGAGTTCTGGAGTTGCCAGTTTGTGTTCATAGTCTTCCATGTGCTGAAGTCAAACTATCTGCACAGAAGTGGAGGGAAAGCCACCCCATCATTGTACCTGGAAGTATAACTGTGGCAGATGTAGTAATGTTGTGTTTACACACATTTGCGGTTTTCTATGTTGCCAGAATTTAAATATGAATCTTTAGAGGGTTGGGCCCAGGGAGGACTCTGAATGCAGACCCTATGGGTGAAAGTAGATAAACACATTCTTACCTACAAAGTCCAAGATTTTGGTGCTATAGCAACCATGCCTCACTTTAGAATGAATTCTTTTCTAAAAATCTCCTCTGTATGCACGTAGAACACATGTGAGCCTATTCCTCAGGCCTCCAGATGAACCCAATCACATCTAGATCTTAGAAGTATCACGTATTCAGCTCATAACCTCATCTATCAATTGACAAGCACCTACAGACCCTTGTGCTGGTTTCTTCATTTAATACTCAAAAGAGTACTGGGTGTGAAATATTACTTTCTCCATTTCAAAAATGAAAACTGGAGATCAACTATAGTGATCTTTTCTAAAATTGAAACTATGGGAGCATGGACAGTGGAGGGTCCTCGATAATCCAAGGCCATATGGCAGAACTCAAATATCCCCTCAATGAGCTGAGACCACAGAAGGAGAAATGAAACTTAAACACAGATCACATTGTTAAAAGACAGAACATTACACAATTGATGCGCAGAGTACTGTGAATATGCAGAGGTAGAAATGGAAATCCTTTCTTGCAAAGTGGTAGTGATGGTTAATCTTGGTGTTAATGCTGTAAGTGACCAAATGCTATTCATACATTTATTCAGTCATAGAATAAATGTCTACTCTGAGATTTAAACTACACAAACACCAAAGACACAGCTATGTGAAAGACAAAAAAGGAAAAAAAAAAAAAAAAACTCAGTCTAATGGAGAAAGAGTTAAAAATTTCTACTGAGGGCAGGGGATATAGCTCAGTGGCATAAGTGCCTGCCTGGGAAGTGCAAGGTCCTGAGTTCAATTCCCAGTACCAAAAAAATTACTGCTGAGCTAGTTTTCTAGGCTTCCAGTACAAAGCACCACAAATTAGATGGCTTAAAATAATAGAAATGCTGTCTTTCACAGTTCTGGAGCCATAGAGGTCCAAAGCCAAGATTTTTACAGGGCTGTGCTCTCTCTTTCTAAAGAAATCTTCCTAACTTTTCCCCAGCTGCTGGTTACTGCCAGTAATCCTTGATATTCCTTGTAGGTGTGTCCTTTTATTCTCTGCCACTGTCTTCATATGGCCTCTTTCTTGTGTGTTTCCACATCAGCCTCTGCTCTCTGTGTCTTCACATGATCCTTTTATAAGGGTATTGCTCATTAGATTTAGAGTTCACTCTAATCCAGTATGATCTCATTTACTTAGTTATATCTGTGAAACCTTATTTCCAAATACGGCCATATTCTGAGGTTCCAGATGGATATGAATGGTTGGGGGGAGATATCATTTAATCCAGTGCACACAGATTCAATAAAACTCAACAAGAAACAGATAAGGAGCTATGGGAGCAAAAGAATTGACATCTAATTCAGTCTCGGGAGAGTCAAGAAAAGTTCATCGTCCAGAAAGATGGTGAGTAAATGAAAGCTCAAACCCAGACTGCACTTACAAGGGGACAACTATACCCTTAACCCCCAAAGACATGAGCTACTAACTCCCAAACTCTTTTTCTCTAACTCCTCACCTGTCAAAATCTAGCCCTTAAGCTACCTCTTCCATGAAATGTTTTCTGATTTCTTAGAAAGCAGATCAATTACTGCTTTCTCTTTATGACAACTACTTCCATTTGTGTCTTTACTTGGAGAAATACACTAAGTGTCTTCTATGAACCAGGAATGTGCTTGTCACTTTCACGTGCTCTATAATTCTATAAAGTAGGATGCCAGTTTTAGAGGCAGAAAAACTGAGACTCCATGTTAAATGACTCACCCAAGAATACACAGCACTTAATCAGTTCTGATACACCACATTACAATGCACAGCATTGTCATAGGCTTTTCATTCCCCAGGTCTCTAGTGAGCTAGCTGACAAGACGCTCTTTACTTCTATGGTGCTGCTTGAACACAGTTGAATCGCTGTCACAGTGAATACCCACAGGACTTTGAAAGGTCCAAGAACTCACCCATACCTCCCTGAATCCACAATGCACCTCCCTCCAACTCTTCTTTTCATCCCAGGAGAAAATCAGATCTGCTGGGAGCATTTGCACCAAGAAAAATCCACCTCACAGCAAACATTCTTCCGGTCCCTAAGGATTCTTCATAAGAGCTTTCCACTGCACCCACTCACAGGGCAGACAATGTGCTAAACCAGCTGTTTAACACGAGAGGCTCTGCCTCCCCAGAGACCACAGGCAAGCTCCTGAGACGCGCAGTACATCTCCATTAGCCAAGCAACCAGCTTTGGGTGTACTTGCTAATTCCATATTCCTGTGTTCATTAGCTGCAAGCCTGCCAGAAGCCCAGGGCACCAGCTTTTCCAACCAGAAGAGGGAAGTGCTTCACGGATTTGTTTTTCCAAGGACCCCATGCCTCAGAGAGTTTTCACCACCAGAATCTGTGTGACTTAACTGCAAAGCATGCTGAGATGCCCATGCTGAGTCAGACAAGAAGGGTGAGTCAGCAGGAGCAGGCAAGGCTGGAAGAGAGAAGCTGACGAGGGAGAAGGCAGCCATCCAAGTCCTGATATCCACAGGGCCAAGAGAAAGGAGATACGGTACAGCGGGTAAGAGCTTGGACAGAGTTAGACAAAACTGGTTTTGAGTCCTGGCACTGACAGCAAATCTCTGACCTTGGACAGCTTACAAAATTTCTTATGCCTCAGAGGCAATAAAAGAACCTCCAGATTGTTCTGTGGACAGGATGAGATAATACTTGTAAAGCTCTTAGCCCATGGCCTGGTCCATGGTAAACTATAATTAATGGTCTTTACAAGCTGATTTCAGTCTCCAAGGAAAGATAAGGGCTGGGCTGGTACATAGTAGTCTCCTACCAGAGGTATCCTCACAGAGAATGGCAGCTCCAGTTCCTGGCTTCTCTTTCCAGGCTAGAACAATGTCCCACTTAACCTGTGTTGGTCAGGACCTACAATATCCATATGGTAGCAACTAGCTCCATGTGCCTATTGAGTTAATTCACATTGAAATGTGAAATAAATATAAAATTCACACTAGATTTCAAAGAGTTAGTCTGAAAGAAAGTAAATTATATTAATAATCTTCCTTTTATTGCCTAAATGTTGAAATTATCATACAGTTGTCCCTCCATACCCGAAGGTTCTGCATCCACAGATCACAAATTCAGCCAGCCACTGGGGCTTTAGCTCAGTGGCGTAAGTGCCTGCCTGGCAGGTGCAAGGTTGTGAGTTCAATCCTCATTACCACGAATTCAACCAACTATACAACAAAAATTTTTTTTAAAAAAGCATCTGTACTAAACATCTTTAGATACCTTTCTTATTGTAGGTATTTTTCTTGTCATTATTCCCTAAACAATAAAGTATGACAACTACTTACATAGCATTTACATTTTATTTGGTATTATAATGAACCTAGAGATGACTTAAAGCATACAAGAGAATATGAGCAGGTTATATGCAAATACTATGCCATTTTATATGACTTGCTCATCAATGGATTTTGCTATTATGGGGAACCTTGCCACCAATCCCCTACATGTACTGAGGGATGACTACACTTTGACTATATTGGGTTAAATAAAATATATCATTAAAATTAATTTCATATGTCTCTTTTTACCTTTTAATGAGGCTATTAGAAATTAGAAAAATTAAAGTTACTGCTGTGGCTCAGACTGGCCTATGTGGTTCATACCATATTTGTATTGGACTACGTTGGTTTAGGCCAGTGAGTCTTACAGCCAATAGATTGGCCTCAGGGGCTAGTACTGCTTAAATGTTTGTGTTCCCGTTGTGAGTTTGAGGCCGGCTTGGGCTACAACGTGAGCATAAGGCCAGCCTGAACTACATAGGGCGACCCTGCCTCAAAAAACTAGGGCCGGGAGTTTGGCTCAGTGCCTTAAGCGCCTGCCCTGGCGCGAGGTTGTGAGTTCAATCCCCGGTGCCACAAAAAAATAAAAAAGAAAAAAAAAATATTTGTGTTCCCTCCAAAATTTGTGTCAGAATTTATCTCGCATTCAGGTGCACGCTGTGTTAAGACCTCCACCAGATTCCATAAGGCAGTCTAATCCCTGAGGGTGATGTGGATTTTAAAGGGCTAGATGGCCACAACAAAAACATAAACTTAGGTTACTTCTGCAAGACAGGAGAAAGTCTCATGAAACCTCAGGAAATTCCTTGGAAGTCAACCCAGGGGTATGCTTACAGCACCCTTTACAAAAACTCCTTTACAACTGACCATATTCAGCATTTTGGTGTTGTCTGTTTATTTCAACAGTGTGAATCACTTACATCTGAGCATAGCATGATCAGCCCAGATCTTACAAACAGACTGGGACCCAGATGAGGTGGGGACGTTCCTCTGCACTGTCGAGACACCAAGCCATCTTCACCTTGTGCTGTGGCACAGCCCTGTGCTGAGGCTACTTGCTGACTCAGCAGCTGACACACTGAGCTCACTTGTGAGTGTGTCTTTTCTATTTCACAGATTCTGGCACACATGGAGCACTTTACAGGTGAATGTCAAATAAAAAAGAATGCATTTCTATCTGAGGTGGGGTGCTGGGCCTCACCTTTCTCACTGCACCATTGTGTTCTGTTTACATCAAGGGGTCCCAATTGCCTAGCAAGCCATTGGATAACAAAGCTGGCTTCTAGCAAGTCACTTAAGAAAGCCGATTGGGAGACAAAGTCAGAAGGACAGCAAGAGAGAGCACACCATGTAACTTTTTCAATGCATGTCAGTCCAATGCTTCCCACAAAAAAATAAAAAATAAATAAAAAATAAAAAAACTGGGTAAAATAGGCAATGGAAAAATGAGATCAGACCAAGATCTGAGCAAGTGTTGGTTAAATGAGCTAGCCATTACCAAATTCAGGGTAATCTCAAATGATACAGATATGATCCAACCTCTCCTGAAGACATTTTCATTATTATAATAGTAATAATGATACTAATAATCATTCACTATTTTCATACTTGTTATGTCTCTTTAAGATTTTAGACACTTCTCTGAATGCGAGGGAGCCAAGAGAAAGCAAAGTAGGCGAAGTGCCTGCTCTTGTGGACTCAAGGAGCTCAGTAAGGGAGTATATTGCTGATATTTACAAGAATGAATTTTGTATATGATGACTAGAGAATGTCTTGGAGATCAGGTGATCTGTTACCAAAGACCTGGAAAGAACATTCTGAAGGAAATAGGCACAAAACTATGCTCCTCACGACCAGAGCAGCTGGAGCTAAGGGAGTAAGGAGGAAGAGCAGGAAACCAGTTCAGAGGGAAACAAGGGGGCACATCATGAAGCTTTTTCACTACAGGACAGCTCAGCCCTTTGCAGCCCACCTGAAAAGGAATAATAGAGTATCATGTAGCTGATTTATAAAATTAAAACAACAACAACAACAAGAAAACTTTGCACCAGACAGAACCTTTAGAAATCTTCCCTATCAAGTCCCAGGCAAAATAATGTCAGTACATTTTATTTTTGGCTCTTGTTAATAAATATATTTTGAACTATTGGCTCTTGTTAATAAATATATTTCTAACCATTTTGTTGGTGCTTATTTTTATGTATTTTAACATCCCATTGAACATCTCATACTGATTTTTAACACTTTGGTTAACAATCAGTATGGGATGTTTTCTTTATTATATCATTTAACTGATTTTTTTTGCTATATTAAAAATAACAGTTGTGTATTTATTTGAAGTTGGCCACTATATTAAGCTTTTCTATTTCCTTTAAAATAAATGCATAAATATATTTCTGATTTCTGATGTACATGTTCCTTTAGCAAGAACAGAAATAAAATGCCACATCTTGCTGTTTAGCCCATGTAAACTGATGCACAACTTTACAACTGGACTCCACATTTTGTTGACTAATGGTGGGCTGTGTCAAGCTTTGAATTCTATGTTTGCTAATTTGTGTCTCACATTAACCTTATGGGATTAGTGTTGTTACTCTTATTGCATAGGTAATAAGATAAAGCCAGGAAAATTAATTTCAAAAAATCATACAATTCTTTGTGCTCCTATAAAAAAAAGAGAAAATAGCAGTAGATCCCCTGAATGAGTATTAGGGCATTAGGTATAAGATCAGCCCTGTGACCCAAATATTTAGAAGTGTACAGGATGTATTTAATCCTCAAGAAAGTGGACAATAGGGAAATATGATCACCTGCGACCTTGGATGGCCAAGATCATCTGTGGAAGAAAGAAACCTTAACTGAGAGTCTTTGAAAATTAGGATGAAATAAAATCTTTTAAGATTACTAGATATTAAGGTTCTGAATTAGAAAATTATTAGACTAAGTATGGAGTGTGCCAAACCTTCTCTTATTCATTCATTCCATTCATTTGCTCATCTAGTTTACTCTTTTAACACTCATTAGCTATGTATATATTTACTTCCTCCAGCTTTTTTTTTTTTTTTTTTTTTTTTTTTTTTTTTTTTTTTTTTTTTTTTTTTTTTTTTTTTTTTTTTTTTTTTTTTTTTTTTTTTTTTGCGGCACCAGGGATCGAACTCACAGCCTCGCACCTGCCAGACAGGCGCTTAAGCTGCTGAGCCAAACTCCTGGCCCTGGTTTTTTTGAGGCAGGGTCGCACTATGTAGCTCAGGCTGGCCTTGCGCTCGCGTTGTAGCCCAAGCAGGGCCTCGAACTCACAACGCTCCGCCTACCTCAGCCTCCTGAGTGCTGGGATTAAAGGCGTGCGCCACCACGCCCGGCTTACTCCCTCCAGCTTTAATCTCCTGTTGGTATTGTAACCCTTAATAATTTAACTTTTCTAAAAGAAGATGACCTGCCATAGTCAGAAGATTTGGGTTTAATTAGGAAAGTTGTTATTTGGTCATTGTGCAAAATACTGAATCTATTAGCTCAGATTTTGAAAGATAGCAATTACATCAGTCCTACCTCATAATTTTGCCATTGCGATTTTTAATATAAGGTGTCTAAGAGCAGCTATAGCCAGTAGGATTCATGAAATGTTCATGATTCTGAATTTGTGGGTAATGTCATTTTTATAAAGGTGTCCTAGTCTGTTTTTTTCTGTTACAGCAGAACAGCTGAGACCAAATAACCTACAAAGAAAATAAATGTATCTCGTATATTTATAGAGATTGGGATGTCTAAAACACAGAGTTCACGTCTATAAAGACATTCTAGTTGCTTCAGAACAGAACACTTCATATGGTGAGAAGCAGGGAAGCTCAGCTCTTTTTCTTCTTACGAAGTCTCCAATCCCATCATCAGGATCCCATCTTCATGATCTTATCTAACCCTAATTACCCCCAAAGAACTCTCCCCCAAATATAATCAGCCTATAAATTTTGGGGTAAAGTTTTCCAACATGTACTTTTGGGGAGACCCATTCAAGTTATAGCACAGGATAAGGTTTATTGCTAAAAGATGGAAGAAAAGGATAAGGAAGCTGCAGAAAGAACAGAGAGCCTCCATTTTTCCCATTTTTTGTCCAGATGCTTGGGAAAATACGAATTTGGCAGAGACTAGACCCTAGTATTGATGAAAATGGCAGATGGAAATGGAAACAAAGCTTTTGCAAATAGGGAGAGGAAAAGAAGTTGAAGAGAAGGTAGGGAAATGGCGGGGAAATAATTGTTACATCATATACAGGTACAAATTCCCCATGATGAATGTGTTCATTTTGTACACCTAAAATGTATCAATAAACTTAATTAATTAAAAAAATCTTTTTAAATGGTACAATGCAAAGAAGCTAGATATTTCAACTCTCACTTCTGCTTGTGAGAGGTGAACACTTGTATACATTTTCAGTATTTCCCCTTTCCTCTAGAAAGGAAGCCCACAACAACTGATTTGTTTAATCAAATGTAAAGCAAATACCTGAGCACTGTTCTTGGAAACACACTTTGGGACAGCTTCACTAGCTAACATCTAAAATGGAGAGGCTTGGAAGCAGTAAGTGTAAAACCCAAAACTGTTTTATATAATCCAAGAAACAGGTTTTATTTTTCGTGTGTACAACAATGTAAATTTGAGATAGCTTTAAGTGGAACTGTGTTTCTGCAGTCTTTCTTCTGTTCCTTTACAATTGCTTCCACTCTGGAGCTGGTTCTCAAACAAGAACTGGTATGGTTCCAGATGAAAAAATAGGCAGGGTCTATTAAACCCTTGTTGTAGGACTTAAAACAGAACACTGAAAACACAAGGGAATTCACCAAAAGAACTGAAACCAACTAACTATCCAAGGGAATCCTGAAATTCTGGCAGGAATTGCAGAGTGAATGAGGAAATGTTAAACCTCTTCATTTAGAATAGGCTATTTTCTATAACTCAAGCAGAATTTGACCATCAAATTATTGCTTGTCCTCATGGGAATGTGTTTGTTCTTGTGGAGGCTGTGCTCAAAGCAGGAGCCAGAACTGAAATTAGATCTTCCCGCTTCACTAAAGAAAGAAGCATCACAATGAACTGACCTTGGGTTGGTGAAATTCCTCAGAGTCCTGTATTGATGTCCTATGTATAATGCTATATAAAGATGGAGAACCCAGACTGACAAACATTGAAAATGAAAGAGCTTGTTGATACCAGCACATATCAGTGAGTACACTAAAAACCACTGGATGGGTGATTGGATGCTATGTGGATATTTCACTGAACTTATTCAAAATGGAATTGTTTGATCAATTTTTCTTTCTTCTATTTTGTAATATGAGCAACTACTTTGAAGATAACAAAACACAATGCACTAACCATTGATACTCTCCTATAATTGTATTTTGAAATTCTGTATTTTTTTTATTGGTTTTTTCTTTAAAATAAAAGGCAAAAAAAATGTTAAAAATTTAAAAATTGAAAGGCTGTGTTTCATTTGTGACCTAAAAGAAAATGAGGTTTAAAAAAACACATATCTTCCTACTACTATGATATTTATGTATTTTTTATGATTTATGGCCTTATTTGATATCTTTAATAGGCAGTATACATAGGACATGGGCTTAAAAGTTGGTGACAGAAGAATCTATCACTAAGCTGGGAACACCTCCACAATCAATTGTCCCTGTAAAAATACATAAATAAATAAATAAATAGAAGCAGCAATCTGGAATGTATAAAGCAGGCCATAAGAAGAGATAGTCTTGGAATCAAAACAGACCTGAAGATCAATGGAATAGATTAGAAGATACAGACACAACTACAAACACACTTAGCCACCTCATCTTTGACAAAGGGGCCAAACACGTACATTGGAAGAAAGATAACCTCTTTAACAAATGGTGCTGGAGAAACTGGTTTTCTATATGCCGTAAACTAAAACTAGATCCATGCCTATCACCATGCACTAAAATAAAGCCAAAATGGATTAAAGATCTGAATATAAAAACAGAGACACTAAACTTACTAGAAGACAGAGTAGGTAAAAATCTCGATGCCATAGGAGTAGGCAGAGAGTTCATGAACAAAAATGAGATTGCACGGGAAACACTTCCCAGAATCAACACCTGGGATCTCATCCTACTAAAAAGTTTTTGCATGTCAAAGGAAATCTCCAG
>RJWM01024960.1:0-30100 GCA_004363535.1 Dasyprocta punctata | reverse complement strand
CTCCTTCTCCTTCTCCTCCTCCTCTTCCTTCTTCTTCTCCTTCTCCTCCTCCTCCTCCTTCTTCTGCTTTTCCTTCTCCTCCTCCTCCTCCTTTTCCTCCTTGTCCTTGTCCTTCTCCTTCTCCTTCTCCTTCTCCTTCTTCTTTTTTCTTCTTCTTTCTTATTTCTACTTAGGGTTAAACCCAGGGACTTCACCCTGACTTACATCCCAGATCATTTTTTGGCTTGTTCATTTTTTTTTCAGTATTGACACAGGGTTTCGCTAACTTGCTACACTGCCCAGGGTAGGTTCAAACTTGCAAACTTCTTGCTTGAGCCTCCCAGCATGCTGGGACACAGATGTGTGCCACCATGCCTGCTATGCTGAGTTTCCTATATGGTTTCTTGAATGCCATGAGGGCCCTAAGAGGAAGGGATGAGTTTCACAATGCCTCCTTGCAAGAGGTGAGTGGCATGAGGTCTGTAAGTCACACACATACCTATGAAAATCGATTCAGAGTTTGAACTTTGGCAACTTTCATCCAGAGCCAGTAACCTGTATGCACTCCAGCATGGCTACCCATCTCCCTTCACTCCAGTCATGTAGAACCAGGGCTGGTAAACGTTTTCTATAAGATTGGATTATAATATTTTGCACACTCGTCTTACTTGCTTTTCTCTCATTGCTGAGACAAAGTACCTGATGCCCAAAGCTAAAGGGGGAAAGGTTTATTTGGCTCATAGTTCATAGAGGTTTCAGACCATGATCAGCTGGCTCCAAGGCAGGGTGGCATGGCAGAGGGGCATTGCAGAGGAGAAATAGTTCATGGTGGGTAGAAGATGGCGAAGTAAGCAAGGGACAAGACAAATCCTTTCTGCCCCTTATATTGTATCCAGGATACTGGGATTTGGGTGGAGCCAAACCGATCAGTGGACTGACTTAGTGATCACCCACCCTTTACCCTAGCACACTTAATCCCAGCATTGCACTGTGAATCAATCACACACTGTAGATCCAACCACCTCTGAAAAAGCCCCACCTATGACCACACGAGGCTTTGAGAGGACATCTAGACACAAACCGTAACAGTACTTTCAGCCCTACAGTTTCAGTTATAGCTACTAAAAAGCAGTTTTTTGCTGCTGTAGTGCAGAAATAGTCAAATATGGCACATAAATGGATGCATGTGGCAGACTTTCAATAAAACTCCACCAAAACGAGCAGCAAACTGGGGTTGGTTGGCCCATCAGCCATAGCTTACCAACCCCTGAGGTGGATGGTCACCCACTGTACCTCCTGGGGCTTCATTGCGTTTCTTTATTTTAGTTTCTCTCCATTTGGTTAAGTTTGGGATTTAGGTGTATTCATCTCTGTATTTTTAATCTTCAATAAAGATATTTGGATAAATGAATGAATGAATAAGGGAGCCAAATTTTCCCACAGATATGATTAGACTGGACACTGTGTCTTAGACTGGGTTTTCCCAGAGCAGGAGCAGACACAAGGTTATAAACTTGGACTTGGAAGCTGATCCCAGGAAGCACTGGCAGGGAGTCAGGAAGGGAGGCAGGGCAAGAAGGTGGCCATCTTGGGTGTGGTATGAAGCTGGTTCCAGCTGAGGGCAGCTGCAGTTCAGTGACTGGGAACCTCCAGGAACCTGGGCAGACCCTTCCACAGGGCTCTCCCAACAGAAAGGCAAAGGTGCTGGAGTGCTTATGTAACCGCCACCTGCCCACCATAGCTGGAGTGGTGCCTCCTGGGGTTTAACTCAGAATTCCAGTTCATTCCAAACAGAGACATATATGCTCCCTAAACAGGAAAAATGCAAGAAGAAAGACAAGGGTTTTAACACTGAGAAGTCAGCTGACTATGGTGAGTGCCCTGCCCACCAGCCAAAGGCAGCTTGAGACATATTCTTGTAAATAAAGTTTTATCGGAACACAGCAGAGCCTATTTGCTTATGTGTTGCCTATAGCTGCCTTGGTGCTACAGGGAATATTGAGTAATTGTGGCAGAGAATGTATGGCCACAGAGCCAAGAAGATTATCTGTCCCTTTACAGAAAAAGTGGACTGACCTCTAGTGTAAGGGATACAGGCAAACACCTTCCAAAGGGGGATTGGAACTAGTTGAAAATATTTGAAAACTGGAATATTGCACTTAAAAATCTCAAAGTATGACTCCTGTTGAAAGAGCACAACATCTTGTCTTTTTCATTTTCTTCTTAATTATAGGAAAAACACTTAACATGAACTCTATCCCCTGTGAGAATTATTAAGTATAAAGCATAGTGTTGGGATCTGTGTGGCTTTGTACAGCATATCTCTAGAACTTTTTCATCTGAAATGAATGAAATTCTGTGGCCATTGAACAGCAGTTCCTCATTTTCTTGTCCTCAAGCCCTAGCTATGACTATTCTGCTTGCTGTGTTTATGAATTTCACCCTATACCTTATGAAGGTGAAATTATGCTATGTTTGTCCTTCTCTGATTGGTCTATTTCACTTGGCATAATGTCTGCAAGGTTCATTCATGCAGGAGCAGGTATCAGAAGTTCCTTTTTTTCAAGGCTGGGTAATATTCCCTTGTGTGAATATATTTATCCATTCAACCATCTGTGGACCTTCAGGCTGTTCCCTTCTACTGGTTCATGTGACTAATACTGCAGTGAACACAGGTGTGCAAAAAAGTCAGACTGCGTTTTCATTTCTTTCATATGTGGGCAGCAGAAGGGTGGACTCACATCGACTAAAACAGAAGCCATCAGGTGAGTGAAATGGCAACACATGCACTGGGAGAAAATGTTTGCAAACTTCAAATCTGTAAAAGGGTTAACATCTAAGGTATACAAGGAACGTTTGCAACTCAGTGGCAAAGAGAGATAACTTGATTAACAAATGGGCAGAAAGTTAGAGTAGATATTTCCTTAAAGGAATCGTACAAAAGGCCTGCAGGTGCATGAGATCACTGAGTTAGCATCACTGAATCTGCGCCACAACAGGGGTCGCCTCACTCCTGCTAGGATGGCTATTACCAAGCCACGAACCACAACAAGTGCAGTAGAGGGTGTGGAGCCAGCAGACACCCCGTGTGCTGTCGACGGGATTGTAAATCGTCATGGCCACCAGCTGTCCTCCCTTAGAGGGGCTCCTTCAGGCCAACTAAGGCACCCATCGCACCACGTGGTCTACTGACTCCCTGCCAGGTCTCATCTGGGTCACTGCTTACAAATTGATGTTACCCAGTATCCTCTCTTTCAAAGTGTGCGAGTTCGTGGCCCCTGATGGGTGGCACCACTAAGGCCACCCTAGCAAGTGAGTTTCCATCCGCACTTCATCTTCACTCTTACCTGTGGCTCATTCTCCTGTGCCCTCCACTGGCACAGCCTGGCCAGGACCCCCCACATGTCCCTCCCACGACACCACTCAAGCACTGCTTCTGCTTAGCACTGGGGCCCCGGCAAGCCCTTCTTATGCTATTTACCTGTTACGGTTTGAGTCTAGATGTTCCCCCAAAGCCTCATGCAGTCATGGCAGCAGGTTTCTAGCATTTGTGACTGATTCATGGTCCAATGCTGGGATTATGGGTGTGAGTGCTGCACCCACCCTAGGGCGGGTAGCCTGCATACAATATAAGGGACAGAAAGTGTCTTCTCATAAGCTCCTCCCCTTTTTGCTCTAGTTGCTTTTTCTGTCTTCTGTTGCCATGACCTGTTACTCCTCTGCCATGAGCCACCTGCCTGGGAGCCAGCTGATTACGAACTGAGACGACCACAAACTGTGAGCTAAATAAACCTTCCTTTCCTTCAGTATTTTGTCTCAGCAACGAGAGAAAAGCAACCAACACATGATCCTTCCTGTTCCCTGGGTTTCCTAATCACACATTGCTTTACTGAAAGCCACACCCAATAATACTATAAGGCTATCATGACAGTCTGTGTCTACCCTGCTGTGGTCACCTTCTTAGTCCTACTGCACTCCTGGAAGACCCTGATTGGTGCACCCATCTCAGTTGAGAGCCCTATCAGGACTGCGCTTTAAAAACACATCTTCTCCCCTCCTGTTATTAGTTTTTGTTCAATGTCAGAGCCAAGAAAGCAAAGAGCCAGCCTGGGAGAAGACAGCTTACCATTATTATCTTCCTTTTCTGGACGAAGGACAAGAATAGTTTCTTTTCCTCTTTTAAAAGAAAAGTTGGTCTGCAGAAGAAAACATTGAGATATGGTCATTCACTTCAAACTTATACTGGACTCACAGCTCTGCGATTTATTAGTTGCATTATCTTCAGTAAATCCCTTGGACCCATAGAGTTTCAGTTTTCTCATCTGTAAAGTGGGTGCAATATGTAAGTTGTTACGGAGGCACCCCGTGAACTAATGTTCATAAATGCTTAGCAGAGACCATGGCTCAGAGTGAGTGCGTATAAAAGCTAAACCATTGCCTAGAAATGCTGTAAGCTACAAGTAACAAAACTCCTATTTACCAGATGCTTTCAACTGTCTTGTTGCACAGAAAGATCTGTGGTAGGAAATTCTTGTGTGATTCAGTCTATCAACAATATCATCAAGGACTCAGATTCATTCCCTCAATTTGCTCAGCCACCATAGTATATTGGTTTTCCATTATCATACTCATTGCCTCATGGTCACAAGATGGCTGCAGCAACCTCAGGGATAGTATTCTCCAGTTCGCCCACACGCTTAATAAATTTTTAACTGCAAAGAAAGAGAAGCTGCCTGTTTTCCCCAGGCTTCCTCTTTCACTTCATGAGCCAGTACCAAGTTCTATGTTCACTTTTAAGCAAATCACTGGCAGATGGAAATAGGATTAAGTGAATCATAGTCTGAACCTATTATGCTCATGCCCGAGGCTGAGGGATGGTCCTGCCTCCCCTCCACATCTAAGGCTCAGCAGCCATTATAAAGCGGGATGATGTCAACAGGGAAGAGGTGAGCGGAGGCTTCGGGGAAGTGACAACATCTCCCTGCTCACTGTCGTTTTGCGGGGAGATGCAGATTGATTTCCAGGCTCTCCAAACACCTTGTAGCTTGTGCTAAGCCTCTGAGGTATGGGGCGTGGTGAGAACAGGAGTCCGGGCCGCAGTTGGGCGCCTGTCATTCACCCTTAATACCCAGCTTTGGAGAGGCAGGTGTCAGCCCGAGAGCGCAGGCTTGGGGGCCCTTGGGGAGGAGACAGGTGTGAAAGGGACGAGAAGAGTGTGGCAAACAGGCTCAGCAGAGATTCCTGTGGTTTGCAATCGCTGCCATCTCTCCCGAAACCGCAGAGGCCGGCTGAGGCTTTCCGAGCTTGCCCCACAGCTGTTTTGGGGCAGGATGGGCTGGAATCTGAGTTACCTCCCCCACCTTCAGCCTAGCTTGGTCTCCTGCTGCCAGAGGTGGAGGGCGGAGAAAGCTGAAGCATTTCTGAACCAGATGAACCCCAAGGACTTCTGCATTGGAGCACAAGCCTATCTCACACCCAGGAGGCCCTAAGCGAGGCTTTTATTATTCTCTGGACAAGGGTGTTTTGAGATCTACAGATGAAGAAAAATATAGTAGATGTGACTTGGACACTTGACATTCATTCATTCATTCATTCATTTGTTCATTCATATTCTCAACATTCCATTCATTCAGTGTATGCAGCAGCTTGAGTTTCCTTCCCCCAAAATGCTTGGGACCAGATGTGGTTCAGATTTTGGAACATTTACCTAGACTTGATTGGTTGAGTCTTTTTAACCCAAAAGTCCAAAATATGAAACTCTGCAAGTTCTGAAATCTTTTGATTATTGTGTCAGTATTCAAAAACTTTCAGGTTTTACAGCACCTTGGATTTTGGGTTTTTGGGTTGGGGGTGTTCGACCTGCATGTGCCTGACATTACTGTGATTGGTGAGGATTCGGCAGTGAAAATTAATAAGTGAAACATGACATTCCTAGGCAGGTATGGTGATAATGCAGGCTACTGGGGAAGCTGAGGCAGGAAGGTTGCAGGTTTGAGGTCTGTTTGGGCAACTTAGTGAGTCCAGACTTGAAAGAAAGAAGAAAGAAAAGAGAAAAGGCTTGGGTATCATTCATGGCTGAACATTTGCCTAGCATAAGATCAAACCCCCAGGACTGAAAAGACAAAAATCAAACAAACAAGAAAACAATCATATCCCTCATGAAACTGCACTCTGGCAGGAAAGGCAGGAAGTCAGACCAATAGGAAAGGTTAATACTTGTTCCTTGAGGTACCTATATAATCATATAACCTTTAAACCTATTTCTCACTTATAAAATAGTTTTCTGTCTTTAAATACCTCTCCCAAGTTAAATGATTCATTTTACGTGTCAGTTTCTCTGGGCCACAGTGCCCAGACATTTGATTAAATGTCATTCTAGATATTTTGGTGAAGGTGATTTCTGGATAAGATTAGCAATGAAAGCAGTAGACTCTGACTAAGGCAGATTGCCCTGGGTAGTGTGATGGGTCTTGTCCAATAATGAAAGCAGTAGATCTGACTAAGGCAGATTGCCCTGGGTAGTGTGATGGGTCTTGTCCAATAAGTTGAAGGCTTGAGTAGAGCAAATACCTCCCCTAAGCCATGAAAGGAATCCTACTTGTAATCAACCTTTGGACTTGGCCTTCAAAATCAACTCTCGCATGAATCCTACTTCCAGAATATCTCAGAGATTATGGCCTTTCCGTCCCCCCAAATTGCACAAGTCTATTGATTCAATTAAATTTGTCCCAAGACTTGTACATATCCTCTTGGCTTTGTGTCGCTGAAAACCCTAAGTGACACACAAGCCTTGTGGGAAGTTCTTTGCAGTCATTGACCTTATTTAATTCTCACGTGAGCTGCATGGCTAAGTCTTTTCATTTCCATTCCCATTTTATGGATGAACAAAGTAAGACTCCAAGATCAATCAGTGAGCAAGCAGCTGGGTTGGAATTGGAACCCAGGGCCGTGTGATATGGGGGTGGAGGTGTCTGCACTGCCTTGGGCCATGGTCACGACACAGTTCTTTGGTAACAGGTGAGTGGTATTCACTGGCCTCCTGAGGACAAGACAGCCTCTCCACCATGACCCATTGGGGAAAATCACTCCTTCTAAGCATTGGGCTGGACAGAAAAACCAGTGAGTCATGCAGCAGCTCTGATGTATTTTGGAAGAACATGAGCTGTAGTGAGCTTCCTCTACTGGTGCGGGCAGGGAGGGATGCACTTCACACAATCCTGGGGGACAAGTGTGGCCAGGCAGGTCGTCCTGCCTGAGTTCAAAGCCTAGCCACCACATCTGGGCTGTGTGATTCTAGACAGCTTCCTCAACTACCCTGTGCCTCCCTTTCATACTGGTAATTGTAATAATAAATTACCCATCCAATCCTCGCCAAGAGGCGTGATGAAGCTTAAATACATCAGCACACACAGCTCTTTGGTATTTCCTGGCAACATGCATGCTTCTACAAAAATGTCAGTTCTTGTTTTAGGGGGGTGGCATGGATGGCTCCAGATCTCATGTGCATGAAGCTTACAGAGTGGATGTGTGCATGTGTATGCAGGGGGTGCTATGGAAGAAAACCACAAACAGTACTTAAGGAATCTGAGGGGAGCCGGTGTAAATGAGGACCCTAGAACTCAACATCTAGATAGAGTTCTGTGCAGCCATTAGCTGTAGCAGCAATATTTTTGCTTCAGTGTCTCCAAGTCCCCCAAAGAAATAGCTGTGGGATTATAGGGCTCCTTTAATTTCCAGATCCCACCTGGTTACTCTCCTGACAGTGGCAGTCTCAGGGGATTAGGCCATGAGCCTTGTGACAGAGGATGATGCTTAGAAATGAAGTCGCTGCGAGCGTCTTCTCCGAGCTTGGGTATCCCGGGCCTCCTCTGTCCAGCCCGGAGGGGACAGCATCTGTGATCTCCAGCTCCAGCCCTCAGGACTGTCCCACCAGAGCAAAGACAGACTTAAAAAGTCATTCCTGAAGGGTCAGGGTGGGCTGTGACTGCCAGGGGGCAGTGGTTGAAGTTAGAGTTTTCTTTTAAAAAACTGGTTTCAATTTTTTTTACTGAATTCTCAGCAAGGAGGGAGGGAGAAAACCAGGAAATGGAGTAACACTGCCACTCCCATGGGCCAAGATGATTCTGGCCTCGTGTGACATTTTCCACTCCTCGGTGCTTGCGTTTGTCCCTTAGTAACAGATCATCTGCGTGTTCTGTGACATCCATCAAGTTGGGAGGGCAGCCCTGGGTTTCAGATGGAGGGCTGGGGTCCCCGGGGTGTAAGAACATTGCCAGGTGGTAGAGAGAGCCATGCAGGAGAAGCCACATCCCTCAGTGCCTGCTTTTAGGTGTTTTCCATGAAATCAAAAGGCTTCAGGGATGGCTGAGTATTCTACCTTCATTTGACACAAGAACTTATTGAGCCTCAAAGAAGCAAAGTGGTTGGTCCAAGGTCTCTTTTTTATAATCCTAATGCATCCCTGGTGTTATAATTATAATAGCAATAATAATAATAGCTGGAAACTCTGTCATGCACTGTTCTGTTTGCTGAAGCATGTAAACTATTTATCCCTTGCAAGAGTTCTTTGCAGGAGTTATTGTCATTATCACTGGCACAGAGAGGTTAAGTTTCTTGTTAGGGTGTGGCAGAGCCAAGATTCAAATCCAGACACTAAGACCCTGGAGTTACCCTCCTACCCACATGCAGCTGTAAGGGCTGACTCTGGACGAGAGCCCAGGTCTCTGGATTTCCACTGCGGGACACTGTCTACCATGGCACAAGGTCCACTGCCTCCTTGTCCCTCCTGCGCTTAATCAGAACTCAACAGTCCCCCAACTGTGCCTCACCTCTGGCCATGCGAGTGCCCGTCTTGCAGGAGAACAGGTCCTACCCGGAGGCTGAGTCACTTGCTGCTCTCTGGCGTGTTCTGCGCTCTGGACCTCAGTGTCTTTGTCAGTGAAACGAGGGTAATGATGGGAACTAGGTCCTTGGGTACTGTCCACGTCCAGAGGGAAGAGGTCATGCTGTGCTGTGGTAACAAACAACACTCGTATTTCAGGTGCATGTGCAATATCTCATGTCCTGGGTCCTCAGCCTGGGACCATGCATAGCTCACTTGCGTCACAGATCCCTGCAGATCCAGTCATTCTGCAGGCCACTTCCAAGGCTTCCATGAAGGCTTGTGTTTTCACGTATCACTTCCACGAGTTTCCCTTCTCTTCAGTCCACTGACAAGATGCCTTAACATGGTTCACTTAAAGACACTTCTATAACACAAATAGATTAATGTTCAGTTTTAGTTTCTAGGGCTGCTATAATAAACCTTCCCAGACGGGGTGGCTTAAAAAACAGAAATTTATTTTCCTTCAGTGCTGTAGGGCACAAGTCCAAGAGCCAGCTGTGGGTAGAGCTGGTTTCTTCTGAAGTCTCTCTTCTTGGCTTGGAGATGGTCGCTGTCACCTTTGTCCTCACGTGGTCTTTCCTCGTGCTGTCTCCATCCTCATCGCCTCGTCTTACAAAGACACCTATCATGCCAGATTGGGGCCAACCATAATGACCTCATTTCAGCTTACTTCCCCCTTCAAAGGCCCTATCTCAGCACAGGGGCTGTAGCTCAGGGGTAGACGGGTGCTTGGCACGTGTGAGTCCTGGGTTCAATCTCCAGCCTCCATAAAATAAAAAACATAAAAAGACCAAATTAGAGTGTGAACACAGTCATTATAAAAAACCTAAAAAGACCAAATTAGAGTGTGAACACACTCTAAATTATGATTTAAAAATTTGAATTGAGGGCTGGGGGACACCAGTAGCACATAATACATCAGAAAGAAATATCATAACCATGTCACACCACATCATCAGTATCACCATGAGCAGGAAAAGCACCGTCACCTTGCCATCAATAGAAGCACCCAGAACAGGAGCTAGGTACCGAAGAGATGCCCAATATTTTTAGAAGAAGTGATTGACTGATAGTAAAATAAATATAACTGAGACAATTATTTTTAACTGTATAATATTCTAAATAGTTCCAGTTTTAGCACAACTCTAATACTCAAAGCAGTTGCTAATTAAGGGCTCCAAGTCTGAGATCCTTCTTTTCCTTAAAAAAGGGGGACTTTGCTTGCTGGGGGGCCGGTAAAGACACTGGCACTGGCTGGCACTTTTTGTTCTGCCAAATAGAAGGATGAAGAGAGATGACAAAGGGGATGATATTCTCCTTGCATGATACGGTTCTTTTATTATCTACTGAAGTCTTTCCACATTCCACTGTGGGTGTCCGCGCCTTAGGGAAACAATGCCCAGGCCACGGATGAAGCCACACCCGTACCACAGCGCAGTGTATAAAGTCCTTCAGGTCCTCTCCAGCCTCCTTCCCCGGCCTCATCCTCCATCGGTGTCCCCAGCAACTCGAACTCAGCAGATTCACCTGAAACGACTCGAGCAGGACCTTCGGTCCCTCGCGTCTCTGCATCTTCATACCTCCCTACCCCTGCCCCATGCTGCTGGCCTTGCTACCTCCTCCTCACCCCACAGGACCCATTAAAGAATTTGCCCCTGGGAGATGGGTAAGTGGAAAACGTCAACTACACACTAGCATTTACAGTATGATTCCCTCTTAATGGGAAACACACACACACACACAATTCTGCAAACTGTACACCAGAACATAAAAGATGATGAGTCTATGGTAATTTATTTTCTTTTAGTTTATCAGTGGTTCTTGATTTTTTTTTTTTTTGACAGCCAACATATATTCTTCTGTAATGGTAATAAAAAGTCACTTTTGATGTTATCAGAGCAAGTGCCTACATGTTTTCTTTTGAAAGCTTTTTTTTTTTTTGAATAATATCATATTGCATCACTCACACACACACACACATACACACACACACACATGCCCAGGACAGGCCACGACAATGACACTCCTTTCTGATAGCTCCACATGGAGCACATTACTCTAATTAATTCATTAATCATGCTGTTTGGGAATTAGCTATTTATGTACTCCCACCCCCGGGCTACCAGGCAGTGTCCTTTAGATGTTAGGAGTTTGGGACCCAGAGCTGCAGTGTCAGGTTGAACCCTGAATTAGCCTTTTCTTCACGTGCCCAGCAGCTACCATGCCTGAGCCCACACCAGGGGTGCCCTGATCACTTTCACACCAGCCACTGGAGCTGCCATTGCTGGGACCAGGTGACCCCCAAGCCAGCCACCCAGGAGCCACCCCACATTAGCAGAATCAGGAGAGTACTAGGAGGTGCTGGTGCCGGGCAAAAATTAAAATATAGAGCACAGAGAGAGGGATTGTAACAGGAAGGAAGCCAATGGCAGGGTGGAAATGTAATTAGGGCATTCAGGGAAAAGATTTTGAAGCAAGAATTGGCAAGCAGTGAGGGAGTTACCCACGCAGCTCATTGATGGATCCCTATCCCAGGAGTAGCTGGGGTAAAATCACAGAAGTAGAGGGGCCCTCAAGTTGAGGCATAACTGTGCCCTTCCACAGGTCCATAGAATGATGCCCTCCTCTCTAATGTGACTAGATTTGGGCTAGCTGAGTGAGGTTAAATGAGGTCATAAGGGTGGGGCCCTAATCCAATAGGATAAGTGTACTTTTAAGGAAAAGACATACTAGGAAGGGACATCAAGGGATAGCCCCAGAAAGATGCAGCCAGAAGGTGGCCATCTGTGAGCCAGGAAAAGAGGTGTCATCAGAAACAAACTCTCATGGCACCTGGTCTCTGGCTCCCAGCTTCCGGGACTGAAGAGAATAATGTCTGCTGTTCAGACCACCCAGCCTGAAGTATGTAGTTATGGCCACTGGCACCAAGACATCTGGTGTTCTGGAGAGATGGAAGGAAGCCAGCATGACCTGGGACACGATGAGTGACTGGGAACAGAGCGGGTGGTGCGGCTTCTCCTCAGGGAGCTGCACAAGTGAGGAGCAGGTCACGTACAACTGTGAGAGACTTGGGGGCCCCTCTACAGATCTCACTTTTCCTTTAAGGGAATGAGGGAGTCATAGCATGATTTCAAGCCAGCAAGTGGTACACTCTGAACTAGGATTCCAATACATCCTGTTAGCTGCTCTCCTGAGAGTAAGATGGAGGAGAAAATAACAGGAGCTGGAAAACCCATGGAAGCTGATGAAATAACTCAGACTATGGGAGGTGATGGAGCTTGTACCAGGGTGTAAGACAAGAGCAATTGTGGGGTTCTGAGTGGTGGGTGAAGGGCAAAAGAACAGAATTTCCTAGGGACTTGGGTGGGGGGATGTGGGAGAAAAAGCAGAGTCACAGATGACTCCAACATTTATGAGATGAGTAATTGGGCAGAGGCCCAGGGGAGCATTAGGCAATGGCTAGAGACATGTTTAGTTGTCACGAATCTGGAGTTGCTACTGGCATCAAGTGAGCAGAGGCCAGGGATGCTGTTTAACATCCTTTGGTGCACAGAAAACCCCCCACAGCGGAGCGTGACCCAGCTCACGCACCAGCAGCGCCAAGTTGAGCAAGCCTCGTGCAGGAGAAGGCAGGGTGGGCTGGCTGGGAGACGGCGTAGCCGCAGGAGGGGTCAGGAGTTCAGAGCTGGATGTTTCCATTGACTTCCTGGATCTCCATCTGCTGCTCATGTGATGCTGGGTATTGAGTTTGGATCTGAAATGGTCCCTGAAGCCATTTGATTGGGTTATGGGGTGATATGGTAAGGCTAGCTTGCTGTTAGGAGGTGGAGTCTGGGTGGAAGAGCTGCGCCACTGTGAGTGTGGCCTGGAAAGATGTCTTTTCCTTCTCATCCTTTCCCTTGACTCTGCCTCCTGGTTGCCATGATGTGAGCAACTGTTCCTCCGCCAGGCCCTTCTGCCATGCAGCCAGTTGTGCAAGTACTGAAACATCTAAACCATGAGTCAAAATAGACCTCTCCTTCATTAAGTGCTAGGTGTCAGGTGTTGTGTCCCAGCTATGAGAAAGTAATTAAGATGCTGGGAAATCATTGGACCTCTCTGGACCTCAAATTTTCCTTTGGATAATGAAGATTCAAAATTCTCGCTACCTCCTAAGAATATCATGGGGTAACGATGGAAACCACATGGGGCAGTGGCTAGTGTAGAGTAAGGATTCTGTAAGTTACAGACCTGACTATTGGAGGGAATCATGTGACTTCTTCATTGCATGTGACCCCCACTGGGAATATGGCCTGGAATGTAGTAGTTCAATGAATACTCATCAATTGAAGTAATAAATTGATCACTATTCTTATCTGAGTATACACTGGTTTTGATCTGGGTCCCACCCAAGATAGAAGTTTAAGGTGAAGAACGGAAATGAAGTGTGTCAGTTTATTTCCCTGGGTTCTGGGTGAGGAAGGCAAAATGAAGTTTCAGTTGAAACCCAGTAGCTGGCGAACATCAAAAAAGTGGTAAAATAGAGCCAAACCCAGCTTCCCAGGCACAGGTCATGGTTTTGCCTTGAAGTCTGGGCCTCTAAAAAAATTTAATTTTATTTATATGCTGTTCAAGCTTACAATTTAAATAAATTTGCATGTCAAATTTCGTTAACTTATTAGTTAATATACAAAAGTTTTATTAAGTCCAAATAAGAAAAAGATCACATACCCTTTCAATCACGATGTAGCAATTTTAGGCTTTTCTTTGTAACTGGAATTCACAGATGTGTTTTTTTCCAGTGACCCGAAAAACCCTTTCCTGAAGTTGAGTGCCTCCAGCGTGGCTGTCTTGTGTGACCTGTGGTAACTGGGGCACACAGGTGACCTACCCGTGAGCCAAACAAACAAAATACATGTATTCCTGGAGTACACGTGTTCTAAAGTCTTCGTGTGTTCAGATGACTTTAGTTATACTGAGGCTTAAAATTTGTGATTTTGATTATTTGTGGTCAACTGTAGTTCAAACACATAAGTATTTGTCTTGACTCTCAAAGAGGGCCCGTATGCACTGTCTTAATTACATTCCTTATCACTGTGACTCAATACTCAGCACCCCCAATTTAAAGGAGAAATGGCTTATCCTGGCTCACAGTTTCAGAGGTTTCAGTCCATGGTCAGCTGACAAATTTAGAAATAGCATGGAGAAAAGCAGCTCACTCACATTATGGTGACCTGGAGGCAGAAAGAGAAGGCAAGAACCATAGAGGGAGATACGATCTTCCCAGGTTATGCCTCCGTGACCCAGTCTTTTGACCAGACTTCACCATCCAACAGGACATTTAGCTCTAAACTCATATGTGGATTAATCCAGTGATGAGTGAGGTGACCCCACGACCCAGCCACCTTCCAAAGCCACCATCTCTATCTCTTAAGACACGAGTCCTTCAGGGGATGTTCTAAAGCCAAACCCTGACATGCGCATACAGTGTAGCACAGTAAGTCATTATAATTGGTATGTTCTCTTACTGGTTAGCATTGTTAATCTCTTATTATGCTTATTTATAAATTAAACTTTATGATGGAGACATAAAAAGCAGTCTGCAGGGTTCCATACTACCAACAGTGCTAAGCATCCCGTGGGGGTCTTGGAACACAGTTCTTGTGATTGAAGAGGGACTATGCTACCAGAAACAAACCAAGATAAGTATGCTGATGTCCACTATTAGGATGACCTTACATGAGTGCAGCCATAGGCCAACCCAATAGTTGGTTATTCAGTGATCTAATGGAATCATCGGACTGTCACTCACTCTGGCATTTTTGACACGAAGCACATGCCATCTATATGGGTACCCCAAGAATGTTTGCTCAATAAATAAAAAGAAACAGTGGATGGAACCCTACCCAGTTTAGGGCCTTGTGATGACTGCAAAATGGTGGCCACAGTTCTCAGCCTCTCTTCCAGACATGATAATATTATCCAGGCAAAATAGAAAACTGTTTTTCTCACACTTTTACTTCTAAGCATTTTATATAAACAAGTACACATGTATGTATAAAACTTCAATTATTTGTACTTTACATATAATGTACACATTGAGTATAAAAGAAGAGAAAAATCAACATTCGTATAACTCAAGAATCAGTGTCAGAAACAAGGCAAACTACTGAGCCTTCCTGTGGGCTTATCTCCAATCGCACTTTGCACCCTGTCTGCTTTCCCCTAAAGCTTATTATTAGTTTTTACATTAGATCCTTTCTTCATCATTATCTTTTCTGGTTTCTTTTATAACAGTAAGACACCATTTCCATGAGCACCCAGTGAGGTCATGTGCCTGCCTGTCAGCCAATCACATGTGAGCAGATTGGCTTGGTTGGAATCGTATATTTACTTCATTTCCTATTGGTCCATTACCAGATGGAGCTGCTGAATCACATGATAGTTCCATTTGTAATATTTTAAGGAGTCCTCATTTTCGTTTCCACCAACAGTACACAAAGATTCCTTTCTTGCCCTATGACCTTGACAGCACTTGGTAGGTTTTGTCTTTTTGATAATTGTCACCCTAACAGGTGATACCTTTTTTTTTTTTTTTTTTTTTTTGGTGGTACCGGGGATTGAACTCAACCTCGTGCCTGTCAGGCAGGCACTTAGGTCACTGAGCCAAATTCCTGGCCCTGGTTTTTTGAGGCAGGGTTGCACTATGTAGCCCAAGCTGGCCTCAAACTCACAATGCTCCTCCTACCTCAGCCTCCCGAATGCTGGGATTAAAGGCGTGTGCCACCACACCTGGCTCCTAACAGGTGATACCTTATGATAGCTTTTATTTTCATTTCCCCAGTGATTAGCAATGTTCAGCTTTTTTTTTCATATTTTTGTATTTTGGTCATTAGTATGTCTTCTTTTGAGAAATGCATATTCAAGCCCTTTGCCCACACTTAACTGGGTTATTTGTTTTCTTGCTATTCAGTTGTAGCCACTTATTATCTATTTTAAATGTTAATCCCTTATGAAATGTGTGACTCAAAAATATTTTTTCTTTCATTCTGAAGATTGTCTCCTTACTCTGTCAACTGATTCTCTTATTGTGCAGAAGCATTTTAGTTCAATGTGATTTCATGTGTCTATTTTTACTTTTCTTGCTGGCTTCCTTTGGGGAAAAGGGTCACATATTTAAAATCAAATACTATTAAGCATTTAAAAAGAAATAAATGCTGTCATTTGCAACATGAATGAATCTGGAGGACACTGTGTTAAGTGAAATAATCCAAATGCAGGAAGATAAACACCATGTGATCTCACTTTTATTTGGAATCTAAAAGATTCAAACTCATAGAAAGGTGGTTACTGGGCCTTGGAAGGGAAGGGAAGAAGTGGAAAGATGTTAGTTGGAGGATGTGAAATTTCAGTTAGACAGGAGGGCTAATTTTCCAAAATAAGTTGTACAACATGATGACTATGTTTAGTAACAATGTATCTATTTAGACTGTGGATTTTAAATAATCTTACCGCAAAATAATGTAAGATAATAGGGGTTGATTTAACTATTGCATAATTCATTCATGTTTCAAAACATCATGTTGCCTACTATAAATCTATGTAGCTTTTATTTATCAATTTTATTTAATTTTTTAAATACCATAGGTATGTATTCTGGGTATTCTGTTGTGTGCAGCTAAAGGATTTTAAATAATCTTACCGCAAAATAATGTAAGATAATAGGGGTTGATTTAACTATTGCATAATTCATTCATGTTTCAAAACATCATGTTGCCTACTATAAATCTATGTAGCTTTTATTTATCAATTTTATTTAATTTTTTAAATACCATGGGTATGTATTCTGGGTATTCTGTTGTGTGCAGCTAAAGGCATTCCTAATTGAAACAAATGAGTCTGTCAGCCATAGTGCATAAGCAATGATGTGACTATAGGAGATCTATCAGAAGACTGTAGGAGTCCCCAATCCCCAGGCCATGGATCAGTATAGGGAAGCACAGCAGGAGATGAAATGAAAATGAGCTAAGCTCCATTTGTATTTATAGCTGCTCTCCTTGCCTGGAATTACTCCACCTCCTGCCAGAGCAATGGTGGCATTAGATTCTCATAGGAGCACAAACTCTACTATAAACTGCACGAATCCAAGGCCTGGGATCTGAGATGGAGCTGAGACAGTGACACTAGCCCTGGGGAGTGGCTGCAAATACAGATTAAAATTAGTAGAGCAGTTTGACTTCAGAGAGATCATAGTAAATATATTGTTTGCAGAAACATAGAAAACCTTACCAGTGAGTGCAAGTGGCAGTTGACTTGTTTTTGGTGACAGGCTGTATCAGTGACAAATGAGTTGATGTACTTCAACTGTATAACTACGTCTGGTGACAGACACTAAATCAGAATTCTACAATTATTTCAGTCCACATATAGCCCACCCACTGTTTTATTTTTTACTTTTAGTTTTGAGACAGGATCTCTCTACACAGTTCAGGCTGATCTTGAACGCACTGTATGCTCCAGCATGGCCTTGAACTCCTCCTGCCTCAGCCTCCCAAGTGCTGGGATTATAGGAATGTGCCACCATACCAGGGTCTGTGCGCTACTTTATTTATTACTTCTGTCTGTTCATCTTTCACCATACACTTGCTTCAGTCACTGGTATGGCAATCCCTCAAGCTAATCCTAGCCAAACTGAGCTTTTAAAAAGTCACCAGAGAGCTTCTTTGGAGAGACCTACTGACAAGATAGCAAAAGACTCTATAATGCCAACCAAAAGAAAGATGCATTTAAAAGAAATTACCAAGAGTCCTGCTTAAATTGTGGGTTCAAAGGGTGATTCATAATCTCCGAGTCTACTTTGTATAATATTTGACAACTGGCTATCCAACAAAGCCATGAAAATTTCAAAACTGATTTACCACATGGAGCCCAAGGATCCCGCATTAAAAGACAAACCTTTGAATTTTCTCAAAATAAAAAAAAAATGTGAACACAAAGAACAGGAGCAATTACTGAAGGATACTCTTTCATCAAATGTGTCTACACTGAGTGCCTCATTCTTAGTAGCTAACTGCACTGCTAAACTAAGAAGCATTTTCCTATTGGTAAAGAGTTGACCCTGCCTGCCACTAAGAACATTTGCCATGAACTTCTAGAAGAGGATACGGTTTAAAAAGTGCTGCATATCCTCTTTTTTTATGTAAATTGGTATAACCACTATGGAAATCGGTATGGAGATTCCTTGCATATCTTCTTTCAGCTAGCATCAAAAATAAGTGAATTGATGACCTCGCAAAGATATTGAGGCACAATTGTTACAGAAGATTAGCAAGTCAAGGTGGAATGCAACTCAGGTTGATGAGTCTACAGATGTTGAAAAAAGAGGCAACAATGCTGGCTTTTGTGTGATATATTTTTCAGGAAAACATGCATGATGGTATGTCACATTCACTTTTGTTGCCACACAGTACCACAGCTGCAGAGCTGTTCAAGTCTTTGAATGATGACATATCAGGAAAACTGAACTGGTCACTTTGTACAGGTGGAGAGGCTGCCACGGTTGGCTTTTATGGTTTCCCCGTTCAGGTCAAAGAGGCTGCTTTTGAGTGTGAGTCTCCACATTGTGTGATACATAAAGAAATGCTAGCTAGCAGAAACATGTCACCTGAATGTAACACCATTTTTGCAAGATGATTAAAATTTTCAGTCACATTAAAGTGCATGCTCTTAACTAATATCAGTTTGTTCAAATCTGTGAGGAGATGGACACAGAGCACACATGTCTTCTCCAGCACACAAAAGTGAGATGGCTTTCTACAGGTGGGTCACTGACCACAATTTTTAAATTATGAGACCCACTCCAGTTACGTTAGAAAAACAACCACAACTGGCAGACCATTCAGTGACCTGGAATGGGTCACAAACTTGCTTACCTGCTCAACGAGCTCTAATTGTCACTTCAGGGAAGAATGACAACTGTGATCAATTTGCCAGATAAAGTGGCTGCATTCAAAGCCAAACTGGAATCGTGAGTGTGATCAGGGAACGTTGGGATTTCTGACCTATTTAAAACATTAGCAGCGATTTTGAAAGAGCTTGTGTCAGGGCCTTCTTTCTCCCAGCAGGTATGTGATTACCTGTTTAAGCTTTTGAGAGTTTGAGCATTACTTCCCAATCACAAAAAACCACTCGACTAGGAAGGAATGGATCCATAGCCCATTGTGACTAAACCAGGTGAATTGATTTAGTTTGTGCTAGAAAAGGATCAACTGCTTGAGACTGCAAATGACAGTGGCCTTCAAAGTAAGTTTGAGACCACTTCAAGTCTTCATACGTTCTGGGTTCAAGTCCAGATGGAATATCCTGTGACTGCCATCAAAGCACAGAAAAGCCAACTTCCATTCCAACATCTTATCTTCACGAAGCCGGTTTTTCTGAAGTGACAAAACCCAAATGAGATTATGGAGTAGGTCGAATATCAGCAACACACTGTGTCATTCTCTGTCTAGTTGTAAGAAAGCAAGCTCTGGGCTCCCACCAATTCTGCACTGTGGCCAGTTGTATATTTATTTCATTATGAATTACAATGTAATGAGAATAGTAATATACTCGAACTATCGCCAAATCATCTCTCTTTCCCCTGTCCATAAAAAATCTTCTTCCGTGAAGCCAGACCGTAGCGCTAAAAATCTTGGGGACCTCTGGTCCAGGACTTCCTACCAAGAGTGTGGCCCAAGGTCTAACAAGATCAGCTGCACCCAGAAGTTTGTGAGAAGTGAAGAATATCAAATCCCTTCAGAGACCTAATACAATTCACATTTTCTCAAAGTTCCCCCAGATATTTTTCCTATGATAATTCAATTTGAGAGGAACTTCTTTTTGAAATTCTCATGGGAGAGTTAGATTTTTAAAATCTGATTGCAGGACTCTTGCCCGAAGATGCCCTGAGGATGGAAATTCAGAACCTACCCATGCGAACACTTTGATGCTATCCTGGCCCCTGTCCCAGCCCTCATAAGGCAACTGGCATTTGCTCTGAGAAGCTATGCAAAGTGGTTGCGACATTACCCAACACCCAGAAACGAAGCCTAAACATTCATCCCTTGATAAACACACTCAGGCCTTTAAAAGTTCAAACTCTGTGTTGGGTCCTGACCTCTGAAATATTTATACCCAGTGATGCACCTTCCAGATAATATCTCCTGGAATCTCTTTAGCAGCTGGGCTGCAACCGGGAGGGAGTTAATAAACACTCTTGTTGTCTATAATACAAGCAAGAAAGCTTTCACTGAGCCCCCAGATGTCAGCTAAGAATAGCCAGGTTCTTTCTCATCTTTGAGAGTTCCAGGAGCAAAACTAAGTTCCCTGCTCCTCTCCTTCCTCTTCTGGACTACATTTTAGAAGCTCTTAGAGTTGGTGCCACATTGGCCCACACTCAAGAAATACCCTTGTTTGTTGGAATGGGTTCAGCTCTTGGCTGGTTTCTCCCTTGTACCATTCCTTGCCAGACTAGTTCAATCCTGGGTCATCCCTGTTTGGGTTTCTTGATTAACTCCAAACCTTCCAAGAGAAAAAAGAGAGGAGAGAGAATGCAAGCTTCCTTAGAACCACAAAGCTCACGAGTCAAGCCAACCTGAGCTCATCGGCTCTCTCTGGGCAGATCCTTGTGAAGAGCGACCTTCTCTTCTCAATTTCAAGACTCCGCTCTTCTTTGGTTCTAGATCTGGGTTTCCCTGTTTTTCTCCAGACTTAGGAAGGGCCTGAAGAGCAGGACCTCAGAATGTAACAGCTCAAAATCCAGTCCCTTTTCAATATCTCACTAGCTGTGGGGACAGAAATGAGTAAATTTGGCTTTCCTGAGCTTCAGTATTTTTGTTTGTGACATGGGAATTAAGACGTGTGCCAGCGGGCCATGCCGGAAACTAGGGCACAACCACTCAAATGTGTGCCCTTCCATGGGAGGCTTTTTCTTTGTCACCTACTGCTGTGTCTGTGGTGCCCAGATCAATGTCAAACTGCTGTGCTTTGCATATTTCCCTAGCAGTCCATACCCTGGAACATTCACTCCTCTTTGTGGCAGTGACCACAGGTGAGGTCCTATTGAGAGGCATTATATTGTGGTAATGAACACTGTGTTTATCAGCATTTTATTGCTAGGGTAAAATATCCAAGAAAAAAAAAAAAACATGAAATGGTGAATGGTTTGTAATGTTGTATAGCTTCAGAGGATTTAGTCCATGGTCAGCAGGTTCCATTGCTGTGAGCCTGAAGTAAGGCAGAAATATTATTACAGAAAAACACGGTGGAGAGAAGCTTCTCACATCACAGCAACCGAGAAGCAAGGAGACAGGGAAAGAGCCCAAGGCAAAAGTGCCAGAGACTATAGCCAGGCATGGTGGCGCACGCCTTTAATCCCAGCACTCGGGAGGCTGAGGCCGGAGGATTGTTGTGAGTTAGAGACCAGCCTGGGCTACAAAGTGAGTTTAAGGCCGGCCTGAACTGCATAGTGAGACCCTATCTCAAAAAAATAGGACCAGGGATTTAGCTCAGTGGCCTAAGCGCCTGTCTGGCAGGCACGAGATTGTGAGTCAATCCTTGATACTAAAAAAAAAAAGGTACCAGAGACTAGGTGGGTCTCCAAAGTTATATTCCATGATTCACTCATTTCAACAATTTTCCACTCCCTATCTTGTCATTTTCCAGTAATTCTGTCAGATTATGAATGAATCTCCTGATGTAGTCTGAGGCCTTGTCACTTCCAAAGCCTGTGAGCTGACAACCCGATGTTCAATGCAATGAGCTTTTGAGGGGACATGGTAGGTTGAGGCCGGATGGGCCTCACTCCAGGCAGGACCGCACCAACGCGACAAAGGAGACGCGGAGATCAGGCTGATGGCGCAGATCCGGTTTAATGTGGAAGTGCAGCAGGCTATATAGAGGGTGTGGGCCAATAGGGAGTGAGAGCCAATGAGGGGACAGTATCTAGGCAGACTTAGGTCCGTGTAGTGGGTGTGGGCCAATAGGGAAAAAGGGGAGGGCGGTATCCGGGGAGAGGAGCAGAGACAGCAGTCTCGTAGGGGATGTTAGCTGATTGGTGGTAAGTTTGTGCAGACCAGTGGCAGGAATAGGCCACAGTAGGTAACACCAAAGGAAGCCCTCATGAATGGATTCATGCCTTTTTATGAATGGTTCACTATCACGGGAGCTGCACCTCCTTTTTCTCACTCGTGTATATGCCCTCTTGACGGTCTGCTGATCTGCCACAAATTGAATCAGTGTGTCACCCTCACCAACAGTTGAATTGTGCTCTGGAAATTTCCAGACCCCATCACCTAAAGCCAAAATAAACCTCTTTTCTTAAAAATTGCTGAGTCACACATATTTTGCTGTAATAACTGGAGGCAGACTAACACCCCAACTGAAATTACTCAACAAATATTTTTGGATGACCAGTCCTCGTGATGGTCCAGTGAGTTAGGGATGGTGAAACTGAGGTTTGGAATGATTAATGATCGCACAGCCTGTGTGAGATAGAGTCAAGTTTAGGACACAAACCTGTGGGGCTCCAACGTCTGTGACGGCTGTTGCGTGACACTGTACCTGTGAAATATTTGATTTAATATTTATAACACACTTCTCACACCATAGCTGGCCAATAAACATTGGCTTCTGTCTCTGCTGACATTTTGGACCATCTCCCCTTCCTAATTCCATCCCTATGCCCCACCCTTCCACAAACAGTACTTTAGGGAGAACAACAGAACATCATGAATAAAAATAAAATGAAACCCAAGCAAACCAATGAACAAATAAAAATGCCTTTCTTGGCCTGGCCTCCTTGGGTTCCACTGGTTGATAGAAAGCAGAGGCTGAAGCTCAAGGTGGGGGCGGTGGAAAGAGGCACGTTTACCTCCAGTGACACCTCGATGACAGGGCATTTCTGCTCAAGACCTCTGCCTTCTCTTTTCCATCCCAGATGAGTTGTCACCATCTGTCAGCATCAAGGTCTTTCTTAAAGTGCAGTCTGTGTTCACACTTCCTGTCGGAATTCCTATTCCCGGGCCCTGCCCTCGACATGACCTATGAAACTCAAATCTGGAAGGGGGGCAGAATGTGCCTTCTAGGAGACTCTCCTGAGTAGTTCACAGAGACATGAACATCTGGAAGCCCCTTTCACAGACCCTCGGCAAATGGAGAAAAGAGGAGGAAGAGCTTTTTAAACCCAGACACATAAAACTTTGTCTTTCATGCTGAGCTGCAGAAACTGGTGCCCACCACGCCTCTTCGGGGTCTCTGTCTCATCTGCACTATGGGCCACGTTGCACTTCAATCAGTTTCTCCACCCCTACATCTCTCTGTCCTGGATCATGTACAGCTCTCTCTCTATCCCTGGGCGCAGCCTCAGATAATCTAGTGCTGCCGCTGGCCTTCAAGGAGGAATTAAAATGTCCACTGACCAAGAGAGGAGGAAGGGAGAGGTT
Organism: Dasyprocta punctata; assembly: GCA_004363535.1. Lineage (NCBI taxonomy): Eukaryota > Metazoa > Chordata > Mammalia > Rodentia > Dasyproctidae > Dasyprocta > Dasyprocta punctata. The sequence continues at coordinate 6,778 of RJWM01024960.1, read as the reverse complement.
ACCCCCATTAATCACTGTAATAAATAAATAATGTTTAAAAAGGGAAAGAGGAAAGCAGGAAGGACAGGAGGGAAGACAGTAGTCACTCACAGCCCTGATCATGGTATGAAGTTCCTAGGGAGAAAAACACATGCACGCTCACACACGCACGCACACACACACACACACACACACACACACCTGTTTGTGTTGCTATTTTACTCTAACGCTTTCCATTTATTTTTTTCCTCATCTTTTCAAATCCAACCTGATCTCAGCTTCCCTTTGTGGTTCTGGGCAGGTCCCCGAAACTCTCTCTCCTCCACAGCCATAAAATTGGGATAATAACCTTGCTTTATCTGCTCCCAAAGGGTTGCGAGATAATTAAGGGGCGGCCGCTTGCTTTGAAAAGACTGGAAGGTTGTCCAAATATCATGAGTTATTATGGTCATTTTCAGTTTCCGGGGCTCCGGGGACACGCTTGCCAAAGTGTCCCAGGTCCCTGTAATGCATATGCATGAGTTTCTCCTACTGCTGGGCAAGCCGGCTCCGCCAGAGCTTTGGCAATGTGACAGAGTGAATGGCAGAACCAGTTAAAGATGTCAAACAAGGCTCTTGGCGCCTGCCCACGGCCGCTGTTAAGTTCCGCATGTAGAACAACGCATGTTTGCAAGGAAGATAGGGCAGTGGGTCACAGGAGTTCAGGACCTTCGCTCCTGGAAGCTTAGTGTGCTGCTTCCTTGAGAAAGGTTCTTGGCTGCTTCTAGGAACTCAAACTCCGGGGATCTCCCGTGGGTGGGTCCAAGACTGGGCACTGCAAGTTTCTGTGGGATCCTGTGAAAGATGACTTCAGATTCTCCCAAAAGCTTTGCTCAGGGTCTGCCATATTAGTAAGTGCTCAATAAAATTCAGTTTAATAAATGAACAAACAATTGAACCAAGGGACTTCAGAATGAATGATCTTCTCATCTTTGCAAAGGGTACATCATTACTTGTGCACACCCTAAGGCTGATCAGTCACTAAACCCCTTATTGCCACTCCTGATTTCAAATCCCCATTAGCATTTACTGTATGACTGCAAAAACCCTTCTTCACCTCTATCATCCTCCAACCCTCCAACCCAACAGCCTCAGGAATGCCTTTCTTCAGTGCTTGACACCTACTGTGTTTGATAAACCCTGCTAAGTGTTTGATTTTGCAGGAGAAAAATGATACAAGGTAGCCCAACGCTTTTGCAATTATGGAGACAAATATATGTAGAAGCTAAATACACAGACTTTGCCGCTAGACTTCTAACACGTAAATACATCTCTAGCACTTATGTATTGTGCATTCTATTTTTTCCATTTTATTTAGTTTATTTTTATTATAGCATGTTTGTAGTGCATAACATGTACATTCTTTGTGAGAAGTTGCCGATATACAAACACCTTCATCCCTTCCTTCCTCTCCCTCCCCTTCCCTCCATCTCTTGAACCCCTTTCCATTTGAGAAAGTGCTATTTCCCTACTTCCTATTCTTATCTTTTATTTTGCTCTTCATTTAAAATTTGGGTTTCTCATACAGAACTACGTCTTGGTTTCTTTATCCTCAAAAGGGAGATAAAAATTATATTTATTTTGCCAGCTGGTTGCAAAATTTAAAAACATGAATATGTAAAAGATTTAGCAGAGTATGAGGCATGTCATGGGCACTAAATAAGTATTATCTATTATAGATTGGTTTTTCACCTGGCAAAGCATGTGAGGGCAATTAAGTTAAAGTACTTAAAGTACAGCACATAGCACTCTGGCGTCTGAACAAAACTACCTGTTACTTTCCCTGATCAGGTCACATCACATCATTTAATGAATTAGACACAGAGCACTCTGAGAACTCCTAGGCAAAAAAGAGGAAATTCTACCAGGACGAGGTCCCCCAAATACATTCCCCTTCTATCTGTCTGCAAAATACAACACAGCCTTGCTAATGGTCACAGGAAGAAGGCAGTGATAACACTGCTTCACACTTTGCCACTCCAGCTTACCAGCTATGAAGCCCCCATCCCCTTGTTAGGATCACAAGGCCCCTAACAATTCTTGCAGTGGGGAAAGTGTCCTGGCTTCTGATCTTCGCCTCCACAGCTGACCGATAAATTCTGGGAACTCTCTCGCCTCCGGCCCCCGTTTCCCCCCTACCCTTGCTTCACTATTCCCAAGTTCCCTGTCAGTGTCTGTTAGATTTTCATGGAAGAAAAAAAAAATTACTTCCTATAATGTTCCAAAGTCTTTCCTCAGTTTGTTATTAAAGCAATTATCTAGCATAACACACTGAAATCACCAAAGGTATTCTAATGGGAAACAAATGCTTCAGCTAGGAGACCAGACTGGACTCAGAATCTTTATTGAAAAATGAGGGGAAGGTGATTAGTGGGACAGGCCGGGGAAGAAAGATTTTCCACCTGGCCTTGGATAGTACATCAAAAGGCCGTCAAGAGGATGCTATTTATAATCATTATTGCTGTGTCTTGGGAACTCCGTGAGTCTGGCTCTCCTGCCCATCCCCCATGCTGCCTCCTCTCACACGGCTGCGGTGGTGTGGAGTGGGACACAGGGGTCCTGTCCGACAGAAAGCTTTCAAGATCTGAGGCCCGTGTGTCAGCCAGACAGACCCCCATGGGTTGTCACCTGGGCCCTAATATCGTTACAGCCTCACCTCAACTCTCCAATAGATAACGGCCAACAATAAAGCCAACGCCTAGAACAGATGCCGAGTTGCCTGGATGCCCGGTGGAAACTGGGCTTCTGGGAGCGTGAGTTGGGACAGAGCGAATCCTATGGGGAAAAAAAGTCAAAGAGAAGATGCACTCATTCCAAATGTATCTACCAGGAACTGTCTTAGTTACGTTCTTGATGCTGGGCAAAGTACTCAACACCCCCACATTAAAGGGGAAAGGCTTATTCCTGCTTGCAATCTATTGAGGTTTTGTTGCATAGCCAACTGGCTCCAAGGCAGGATGGCATGGCAGAGGGGCATGGCTGAGGAGGCTCCCTCATGGCGGGGCAGTGAGCCATTTAGGGGGCCACATGACCCTCCTCTTCCTCCCAGGTTTCACCTCCCAGCATCACACCCACCTATGAACCCATCAGTGGACTAACTCAGTATCACTCAACCATGGTCCACTCACTCCCAAATGTCCCTCCTGTAAACCCATGAGGCTTTAGGGTGACATTTGGATCCAGGCCACAACAGAAACCTTTGCACTCTGCACTGGGGACTTAGCAACAAAAACAAGAGTTTTCCTCAAGTGGTGACACTACTATGGAAGACAAATTTAATCTGCGATCAGCCACCATGGATTGGCCAATGCTATGTGGAACCATGGTGTGGAAAGATTCTAAGCTCAGAAGAAAATGACTCTGCACTTGATTATTGATGCCTGCTACCAGCACAGTATGAAGGAGGAGTAGCACCTAGAATTTTTGCAAAGTTTGTCCCTGCTGTTCTTTTCAAACTCAGCTGTCCATGTGAATTAACTGGAATCTTATTCAAATACAGATTGTAATAGGGCAGGGCGGGGCTTGGTCCCAGAGGTTCTGGATTTCTAACAAGCTCCAAGATGGTGCCAGTATTATTGGTTCAACAAGCACCCAGTGGGATCTAGCAATAAAATTACCTTGTCCCCAGGTCCGTTATTCACATGGTCAGGGGACTTTGTAAATCGCTGGGATGGGGAACAAGGTATTCCAGAGTACATTCTGGAAGCAAAATTGCACACCCTCCCTGAGTTTCCCAAAGCCAAAGGCAGCAGTACAGCCAGCAGCTCAGACCTTGAGCAGATGGTTCTGTGGGGTGGCTATGAACAAGCAAGGTTCCCAGGGGGCTGCAGCCTCCGCATCGGGCCCCATCCAGAGTTCAGATGTTTTTTCCAAATCATCTCTAAGCTCCCACTTGTCCCTGGGTGATTACATTCCTGGGTGAGCCTCTGGGCAACACCACCTCCTTCTTGGCGGAACAAAGAAGCACTTCAAAGCTCTCCTTTAGTGTGGTATTTTAGTACCTCTAGCCTTGGCCAGAGACCATAGCCCAGAGACGTATGAAAGTGAAAATGAAGGGGAAAGGGAAAACATCACTCACCAACTCCCTCACTGCCGCCCAAATAAAGTGCTTTGCTTGGATGAAGTCTGAGTTTGGGTGAAGCTCTAATGAGACCTCACGGAGCGCGTTAACCCTTGGTTCGTCTCCCGATTGAAATCCTAGTTTTCCAGGAAGGGAAGAAGACAGCAGGCCGGCAGGTGACGTGAAAACAGACACACAGTACAACAGGTCTGTTCACTCTGTCCATGAGCAAGAGCGAATGAAACAGAGAGGGAGAGCAAGAGTCTTGGACATCACACTCGGGCCTAAGAGCCTGCCCTCACCTGTTACGTGTGACTTCTCATAGTCACCATCTTCCTGTGCTATGGTCCAGCTGCACCGTCCATATTTCTGTTCCACTAAGGTTCATTCCCAGCCCAGTGCCTTTGCATCTGCTATGCTTCCACTTAGAAGGATTTATCACAAATCTTCACACGGCTGTTTTCCCCTGTCATCCTCTACATCTGCAGGGAGACTTTCCCTGATTGAACTGACTGAAGGAGCCCCTACCCTGTCTGACCATTCTTTAGCACACTTACCTAATTAGTGTGTGTTCCAGCACTTATTTTGATGTGAACTTGAATTGTAGCTCTGTAATAATTTGTTTCTATATTAATTATTCACATTTTTTTCTAGAATATAGACTCCATGAGGGTAAGATTTTGTCTTCTGCTTACTAGAGATATCTGATATTTTCGAGTTTCCTGATACATATAATGTACTTCGTACACATATATTTATAATCACTATAGAATAAATGATCTCTCTGGAACTAGTGATTGGTTTCTGCATGGTCATGTGACTCAGAAAGAGCCAATCAGAGCCTTTCCTCCTGAGTTACTAAACTGATTGGTTTCTGCATGGTCATGTGACTCAGAAAGAGCCAATCAGAGCCTTTCCTCCTGAGTTACTAAACTGAAAACCTGTCCAAAAGTGACTTGAGTCTTGGCATCAAAGTGGGCCATACCTGAAACCAGGGTGATTGGACTTTTCGGTTACAGGAACAATGTGTTGGCCACTTTCTCCCCCTCCCTATGTTACAACCATCTACAAAGCTCTAACTGAGCTGGATTTCTGTGATTCACGAAGGCCACAGTTGTGAACAGTGCACACGAGTGATTGTGGTTAGATTTGTGCTACATCCTGCCTCGACTGCTTCCTAGTTCAAGGACTTCATAATTTTATCCCCTCGAGGCAGGTCCCCCCACCCCAGAAACTGTAAATGTGACATTTGAAAGAGGCACCTTGCAAATCAAATGAAGGATCTCGAGATGAAATCCTCCTGGATTTTCTTGGTAGGCTCTAAACCCAATGGCAAATACCTTTATAAGAAAACACAAAAGGGACTTCAAGAGACACAGGGGAGAAGCTGTGTGAGGATGGTGGCAGAGGCTAAAGCAATGTCACCACAGTCAAAGCAGATAAGGAAGGGTTCCCTCCGAGGCGGGATGTGTCACCTCCCTGATGCTGAATTCAGACTTCAGGCTTCAGGACTGTAAGGGGACACATTTCTGTCATTTGAAGTCATCAAGTCAGTAGGAAATTTTTAGGGCAGATACCGAGCCCCAGATTCTTCATAGCCTCTGTTTTTTTTCTCAGGAAAATCAGAAGAGTGATTCCCACTGTTTCCATCAAAGGAGGAAACTCATGACATAACTGAACCTAGATCCAGTTCCCAGCTCTGTCACGTCCTCACCGTGTGACCTCGTGAGCCTCTCGTATTCTGAGTCAGTTTCTCTGTTTGTGAAATGGGTGCACTCAGCCTCCTCCTTTGAACTTGCTACCGGGATAAAAACCATGAGGCCCGTTACGGTCATTGTGCAATGCCAAGGACGTAAGAGATGCTCAGTAAACAGCTAGATCATTTTAGACACTTGTGTTGGCTGATGTCTTTCCATCTCAGAAGGATCACTGCCCAAAGCATCAACAACAAAACCTTGAGTTATCATTTCAGGAAACTCCATGAAACACCACACTGACATATTTTTTAGACCAGTGATTATCAAATGCTTCAGATTTACAAACACTTCAGAATCCTCTGGAGGCACGAGAAATTCCTGGATTCCACCAGACACTCCTTTATTGAGAATTTAGGACATTGGGCTGGGAACCTGGCTTTTAAATAAGCAGAGGTACATGTAGAAGCCACTGTTGTAGAATACGAAGCCTATGATGATGATTATGTAGAAAACAATGGCAGAAAATGTGCCAGACACCAGGGGAGCCTCTTTCTCCCCAGCATCAGAGTCAGTTCACAGGCAGGATCAGCCAGAGACAGCCACTTCCCGGTGCGGACCCCCAGGGGCCCACTGTCAGGGAGCCACTGAGAGTTTGCTTCCACTCCCCAACCCCTGTTATGCGGTGACCCCTGCCAGCCCGAGTGAGGGGTAAATGGCAGCAGGAGTGACAGGGTCCATAAATCTCAGGCACGTTGTCTGGTTCACTCATTCCAGCTGCAGAGCAATCACCGGGACCAGGAAACGCAGCCCTATCCAGGGGCTTCCAAAGACCACTCTCCAGTGATAGCGGCTCATGTTTGGGAAAGCGTTTTATCTGTCTGCTATTTATCACCTGAAGCTTCTCTGATTTTTTTTTTTAACAGAAGAGCCAACAACCTGAAAACTTAAAAAGAGAGCACTGCACATTCTTGCTGGTAGCCTTGGAGTGTGGGCGGTCCCGGGC
>RJWM01024959.1:0-29921 GCA_004363535.1 Dasyprocta punctata | reverse complement strand
TAATCTGGGAGCTAAGCAAACTAGAAACAGATTGGGCTTTAGAATATCTAAGTCATTATTTTTTCATAAACAATAACTATTAGTCAGTCAGGTCCATTGACCTTTTCCTCAGTGAAATTTTCCATAATAAAGAAAGGCCTATGGTCTTTTTTTTTTGTACTGGGACTTGAACTCAGGGCCTTGCTCTTGCTAGGCAAGCGCTGTGCTATTGAGCCATTTCCCTGGCCCATATAGTCTTATATTTTAAACATGAGTGTAGCTTATTTGGAGTCACAGAATTAGTTACCAATTATGTAAAATGATACATTATTTTGTAGCAATCCAGATAGAGATTTGGAAACTTTTTTTTTTTTTTGGTAATTTCTATAAATTGATGTCATGTGTTTTTTAAACTTTGGCTGAAAATGGAGAAAATATTTTGGGCCCATGATAATACTTGGCGAATTTACATTTATTTCTAATCCATTGTTTCCCAAATTTGCCTAATCATAAGGATCACCAGGAGAATTTGTTAAACATTATTATAATTCTACCCCTCCCCTCACAGACCTGTTGAATTAGAATCTCCAGGGAGGGGTGCTAAAATCTATTTTTAACAAGAGCGCTAAGTATGCCTGATGATTTGACATGTTTTGAAAACAGAGTTCTGTTTCTGTTTCTGACAATAGTTTGGTTAACATAATAGCAGAAGAGATGGAGACACTAGGGTAGATGACACATTTATGAGGAACTAAAAAGACCAGCTGGTAGTTGGAGGTGGGAAGGAAAAGAGAATGAGAAAACAAGAGTATTGCCCAGGTTTCTTTCATATACCTCTTAATGCCAGAGCTCTTAAAACTCCCACACACCCTTCTGACAGGCTTTGTCCTGAGTAATTGCTGCCTGTTTACTCCCCCAGCCTACCTAAGAAGTAAGGCATACTCACGTCAGCCACTTGGCCTTTGCAACAGTGAATGTATTGTGGTGGTAGCAATTAAACTTGTCTTGGGTGGGGAAGTGAGAGAAGGAGGTAGGTTTGGAAAAGTCTTTCCAGGGATTCTGATCTTTCCCTTGACAACTAGTTTGTAAAAGACTTTGCTACTTACCGAAGTTGATGTGCTCGACTTCTCTTAGTGTTATTCAAAACTTTGTTTTTACTTTTGCCTTCTTAATTCCCTTCCTTCTTACAGTAGAGAGGTAAATGTTGTCCCTTTTTGGCAACTCTTGTGTTCTTGATCAAACTCCCGACTGCCTGATAGAAGCTAAATCTATTAATCCTCTCCCTGATTCAGGCCTTCATTTTTTTCTCCTTTGGCATTGTTGGTTTATACCAATCTGCATTTCTTTCTCATTTTTGTAAACTAAACCAGCATACATTTTCTGTGACTCTGGTGAACCCCAAAATCCCATTTTACTTCATGCCTTACTTTTACTGTCACACTTCATGATGGTGTATTCAGGGAGCCTCCCTGTCACGGGGTTATCTGGGTGGCCATCTTGGAGGAAGTCCGTCACTGTCACACTTCTTAAAGAGTATTTTACACTGCTGAGTCCACCTCCTTACCCTTCTCATTACCACAGTTCTGTCTGGCTTCCATGGAGCCACATTTTGTTTGGGAAACTATTGGCTTGAACAACATAACCAGAGATTAGATCCAGTAACTTAACCTCTTGTCTCTTCACTAGCATGCCACATTGCTGACCATCTGTTTAAAAACTTCATCACTTAGTGATCATTTCATGAACAGAAACCTACTCTAATAATTGAAACAATGAGGGCGGATTGTGTATGAGACCACAAGCAACTCTCATGAAGAGTGGCAAGTAATGAGTAGAAAGCTAATAAGATTATAACAAACAATTATCAAATACCTGCTATGTTCTAGGCACTGGGTAGGTAAGTGATCAAGCAGTGAATAGAAGAGTAAAGATTCCTGTGCTTAGAATCTTTACCACATAGTAGGGAAGGTTTACTATAAGAAATTAGCCAAGGTACTTTTATAACTTTAAGTTGAGACTTGGAAAATCTAGGGAACCACTCTGAGGACTTGAGGAGTTGGGGGGTGGAAAAAGTGTTTTAAGATGAGTGTACACCTGTGTGAGAGCCCTGCCGTGGTGTTTCAGGGGAAGTTAGAGGAGGACATTGTGGCTGAAATTTAAGGGGGAGAGTGCCTAGAATATAGCAGGTATTCGATAATCTTGGGGAATAGCAAGATTAGGTGGAGAGAGGCAAAAGTCAGAACAGGCCAGGCCCTTTGAACTATTTTAAGGAATTTGGATTTCATTGCAAAGTAATTGGAACACTTGGAATGGTTTCAAGGAGGAATAAACATGATCCAATAAATTATCAAATTTACCTTGACTGATATGTAGAAACTAAAGGAGCCAAGAGTAGAAGCTGGGAGTCCAGTTGGACAGCTATTGCAATCATTAAGGGAAGAGATGACAATAGTTTGGTTAATGTAATAGCAGAAGAGGTGAAAAGAATAGGGTAGATTAAATATCTATTTATGAGTAACCCAAAAAATGGTTGGAAGTGTGAAGGAAAAGAGTGAGAAAACAAGAACATTGCCCAGGTTTTGTTCATTGAATAACCAGGTAAATGGAGTTTTATCAGTAGGGTAGGGAAGGGTGCAGGTTAGGAGTGATTTTTGAGAATGGAAGAAAATGGATAAGACACAAAGTAGTCATCACGGGACTCTCAGGCTTCCCCCTTGCCTTCTGGTCATCTTGTCCCACTTGTCTTCCATGTGTTAAGTCACTTCATTCTTTTCCCTCAGAAGGCAGGTTTTCTGTATTTCTCTGTGCCTATAACAAAGTTCATGCCTTCAAAGAATAACTTTCATTACTCAGTTTCAGATTTCTAGGAGAGAAAATGTGATTGGTTTAGCTTCAGTCAGTCATTGATCTCAGGCCAAACAAACAGTGATCAGAAGAGCAAAGTCATTTTGTAAAACCACGGCTGTCAAGCCCAAGCTTTCTGCCTGTTGGGGTTGGGGGTTCATTCTCAGAGAATGGATGGATGTTAGCTTGCCGGATACCTCATAAACCACTACCAAACTTACAGTTTTACACATTGAACTCTATTCTGGTAAGAGTACTTCCATAGGTTTTTTCTTTTTTCCTATCTTTTCTTCTTTCTATTCATCTGTACTTTTCCAAAATTTTGTCCTTGTCCTCCATTTCCTTTATTTTTATACATTTGTCCTTTGTTGGCTTCACTTGTGCCCATGGATTTAATTACCATGGGTACATGGATCATCTCAAAATCTAAACTGCTATTCTTAACTTCAGTATCTTTAAAATAAAACAAAAACTTTTTCTCTTTAATATCTTCTGATTTTTTTTTTCATGGCACTGGGAATTGAACTCACAACCTCACACCTGGCAGACAGGTGCTTAAGTCACTGAGCCAAACTCCTGGCCCTGGTTTTTTGAGGCAGGGTCACACTATGTAGCTCAGGCTGGCCTTGCACTCGTGTTATAGCCCAAGGTGGCCTCGAACTCACAATGCTCCTCCTACCTCAGCCTCCCAAGTGCTGGGATTAAAGGCGTGCGCCACCATGCCCGGCTTTCTGATTTTTTTTTTTTTTTGTACTAGGGATCGAACTCACAACCTCAAGCCTGCCAGGCAGGTGCTCAGGCCACTGAGCTAGATCCCCGGCCCTATTTTTTGAGACAGGGTCTCACTATGCAGTTCAGGTTGGCCTTGAACTCAGTTTGTAGCCCTGGCTGGTCTTGAACTCACAATGATCCTTCTGCCTCAGCCTCCCGAGTACTGGGATTAAAGGCATGCGCCACCACTCCGGGATCCTAATTCTCTTGACTGGCCTCTTCCTGTTAAAGCATCTGAACAAGAAGTCTCAGAGTGATCTGATCTTCTTCATGGTCCTCATGATTCTCAACAGGAGCATCACTTTCATCTCTACGTCTCTCTCCATGCCTTCTGACACCCCCTACCTCATGTTACTTGAACTCATGTGCACTATTCTCAGAGCCTCCCACATCATCTTTCAGCCTTGGTCTCCAGTGCATGTTGTAAACTATTCTTTTCATTCATCTTCCTAAAGCACAGGACCACTCATGCTCTTCCTCCATTCAAGAATCTTCAGTTTGGCTCTTCAGTATTTGCTCATTGAAGTACAAATCTTGCCTGGCAACCAAGGCCTTCCCTAACCTGTCATACATATTATCTTCCACTGACCACCAGCCAAGGCAGACTGCGCAGTCATCTCTTTGTAGGTCCTATGCATTCCTAACTACACAACTTCTGCACACTTCTGTCTTGAAGGCTTTTCTCAAAAGGGAGTTTTCCTTCCCATTCCTTCCTTAATATTACCGAAGTGTGAGAAAAAGTGTGCCCTACAAGTGTAAAATAATGTCTGACCCTTCAAAGACGTTTCATAAGTAATGTGATGAGAAGTTACTATGCCTTGATGCCAATATTAGTGCTACTAAATTGGCTTATTATTAAAAAATTGGCCTATTAAATGTAATATGGACCTCATACTGGCTTATTAAATGTATTCATATGGACCTTTTCAACAAGATGATGAGTAGCACTCTGAAGATTACATGCTACAAAAAGTTTAAAATAATAAAAACACTTCCCTGGTGAAGCTGCTGATGAATTGATTGTACCCTAACAGCAGTCCCTCAACAGACTAGGTACAAAGTAAGATTCATCCACAGAGGAAGAAATTAAACTGTTACACACTTTACTCACTACACATTCTCATTTTAAAAATATTATGAAATAAAGCAGATTTCCTTCATTGCTACTATGATTGTTTTAATATATTCTGGGTGGTATGTTTGCAACTGAAACAAAAAGAACATCATAGTATGCAAAGAGAATATTTTGAGTTCTTTGGTCCCTAAGCCTTACCTATGAATGTGCTGACTTTACTCAATACGGTGTTTTAATTCAGTGGTAAAAGTCTACTTGCATATCCACTCAGGGCATGTGTGTCACTGGTATTATAGTTGGTAACCAAAGTTACTATAGAGATGAAAGCTGAAAACTAGTAGTTGCTTGTGGGAACGACTCTGTACTTATTCTTTTGATGACATTACCATTGAAAATTAAAATACTTCCTATTTCTAGTGCTTTCTTCTGAACTTCTCTGAGAAACAGTTTTCTTTATTTACAGGTAATAGTGTTTTCTTCTGAACTAAATATTTTTTAGTTTCTTTACACAGTCCTCTTGAGAATGGCTGTTCATGACAATGAGATAGAACTAACCACCAATGGGCAGATGTTACTCTTTAACTGATTTTCAACTGTCGTTCTCCGTCAATTTCAGTTGTCTTCCTTTTTCCTGTAAATTTCAGTGCCTTTTCTGCATTATCAATTTAATTTTCCATTTTGAACCTTGGCATGAGCGCCCAGGAACCATTAGGACTATTCTTTTTCTCTGCTCTGTAAGGATCATAACATAAGATATTCTTTCCTTTGTAATGCCAGCTTCAGTGCAAATAATAGTTTGGTTCAAAGTAGCCACATGGGCTATTTTTCTACCCCGTGGCTATGCTTTTACAGCAGAGACACACCTGCTCTTATCTTAGTTTCTGTTTCTGATGAGGGATATATCTTAGTTTATGAGACAAGCACCATCTAAAATTTACCACTCTTTCAATATCATTGAACATGTATTTTTTGTCATCTACCATGTCCTAAGCATGGCTGTAGGAATTTAACAGTTATAAAAGCAGTAAAAATCTTTGGCTGCTCACAGTGGCACATTCCTTTTAATCCTGTACTCTGGGAGGCCGAGGCAGGAAGATCACAAGTATGAGCTCAGTTTGGGCAACTTAGTGAAAGCCTATCTCATAATAAAAAATAAAAAAGGGCTAGGGATATAGCTCAGTGCAAAGGTCCTTGATTCAATTTCCAGTAGCTCCCTCCCAACAAAGTTCTGCTTTGAGGACTCTTCTAGACACAACAAAAAATAATGACTTATAATAGGTTGGATGTTGTTAAGTGGTCTGGAAAAAAGGGGAGGGGAATCACAGGGCATATTTGCAATTTTAAAGAGGGCCATCGTGAAGGTAGTACCACTTTAGTAAAGGCCTGATAGAAATGAAGGAGGAAGTCATACGGATGTGTGGGGCAGGACCTTTCAGTCACAGGGAGTGTGCAGTATAAAGGAGTGTGTAGGCTGTCACAAGCAGTAAGGAGTTTTACTTTAAGCATCTGCCAGGGACAGAAATCCAGGCAAAGCTTTGTTGTTGCTATTAGGAATCTACCTACAAGAGAATTTAATCAGCTTAAGATGAACATCAGTGCAGATCTGTTCGGTGTTCTCTTCTGGTCATGATAGCATCACTAACGCTGACAGCATGGACCACTTCTTGGATTTCCATGGGCCTTGGATGCTGTTTGCCCATTTTTCATTACTATAACAAAGTACCTGAGGCAGGTAACTTACGAAGAGGGTTATTTTGGCTTACGGTTCCGGAGATGCAAGGTCTGCGGTGCTCATCTGGTGATGTCTTCTTGCTGGCAGACTCCATAGGTGACACAGAGCATCACATGACAAGAGAGAGGGAGCCTGCATGAACGTATGTGTATGATCTTGCCCTTTTCTCATAAAATAAGCAGTTTTCAACCATGGTGCTGTATTCTGGTGACCTTATCTAATCCTAATCACTTCCCAAATGTCCTATCCCTAAACCCTACAGTCAGGTTAAGGTTTTTTTTTTTCAGTACTGGGAGTTGGACTCACAACTTTGCACCTGCCAAGCAGGTGCTTAAACCACTGAGCCAAATGCCTGGCCCTATTTTTTTTGAGGCAGGGTTGCACTATATAAATCAGGCTGGCCTTGCTCACAGATTAAGATTTGTTCTGTTTTTGTTTGTTTGTTTGTTTGAGACAGGGTCTCACTATGTAGTGTAGGCTGGCTTTGAACTTGTTATGTAGCCCAGGCTGACCTGGAATTCACAGCAATCCTTCTGCCTCGGCCTCCCAAGTGCTAGGGTTACAGGCATGTCCCACTACACCTGGCTCAGATTAAGTTTTTGACCTCTTATTACCTTATATTGGAGATTTGGTTTTAGCAGGAGTTTTGGGGACAAACCATATTCTAACTGTAGCAGATGTTCAGCCTGAAAAAATCTAGATAGAACTAAAGAAGGTCTTAGAACTCTGTTGCCTTGACATTTCTTCATCTTGTTCTTTCTCCACACAGGACTGCATATTAATTATATGTAGTCAGTGATTCCAAGTTGTAATTTAATCGAAAATATGATCCATTACCATTTTTAAACTGAGAAATAAGTAGACAGAATTCTAGCTTAGATTAGCTAAGGGTGTCCCACACACGTCCCACACAAGTCCAGGGCACAAAGCAATTGAAAACAGAGGTATTGTTCACACTACCAAGTTGCACTTTCAATTTTGTCTTTTAGTTAGGGCAACACAGCAAAGAGGTCACAAATTACAGTAAGTCTTATATAAAAATTTCAGAGATTGTTACAGTTTCATTCAACAAAGTAGGGAAAAATCTGCCCTAGACCTATCTATCCCATTAGCTGGCACAGCAGTATAACAAGGACTGGCAGATCCACAATCCATACATAGACTGTTCTGGGAGTTTCCAATTTACTGAGAACATTTTCTTAAAGCTTCTACCTACCCTCAAAACCTACTATCATTGCCAAAAAGAATAAATTATGAAGAAATCAACAATAGACATTTGAAAGTAAGTCCACCTTTGATTTGTTTGAAGTCAAAATTTAATTGTGGTGATCACTATTTCATGGAAAAAAGGTTCTAGAGACAACCAAGTTTTCTTCAGCAAAGAGAAGGTGGTTGAACTTCCAAATAGGTCATGATTATTCTTGTGCTGTATTTCTGATACCCTTATTATTATATGTCTGGGTGAGGATTTATTTTGGTTGTGGTAGGTCATGATTATTTACCAGCAGGTACTTATGCCACTGAGCTACATCCCTGGCCCCTAGATTTGCTTTTAAATGTATGATTTAAATTGGCTACAGTAGATTTAAACAAACCAGAAATCCTTAAAAGAGCCAGGTATCTTATTTGAATCCAAATCAAGTATTGATCATTGTGACTGCGACTTAGAATAAATTTAGAATTATTGTAATCTAATGTGCTGAGGTTGTTCCATGCTTACGTTTAGGAGTGCTCAGAGATGACATTTCTATAAAGAAATGCTGTAACCAAATCAACAACTTAGATATTTACTAGCATTTTTTAACTTTATGTGATTTTAATGTTAGATTCTTTTTGTTCTTGCTATTCTGAAAAGTCACCAAAAAGAAGCCATTTATTGTTCTTTTTTACTTACAAAATAATATAATTTGATAATCTAAGAATCATTAATTTTCAGAGGAAAAATCAGTACAATTGGTCAATTATATCAAATTTGAAAAAGTAAATTTCTGGCCTGTTTATTTTGCAAAGCAAAAAAAAAAAAAAGCAGGTAGAGGCTTCACTTGTAAAAAATTATTTTAAACTAATGTGAATTTATTTCACGGATGATATTTGCAGACTACTGTAAATCTTCTACTATCATGAACTCCACATCTTCAGCTGTGAGGCAGTACAGCTGAGGGCTTTCTAATGCTCTTGAGCCAGTCCTTTTGGGTTAGGTCCCAACTTTCTAGCTAATTAGCTTCTTTGTGCCTCAACTGGGAACACGGGATTAATAATAGTACCCACCCTGTGAATTATATAACGAATGAATGAGTTACCACATAATGCCCTTAGAATAGTGGCTGGCAAGTGTGGTCAATGTTTAATAAATGTGAGCTATTACTTTCATATGTGATTAGATGAACTACCCCTAGCCTAAAGTACTATATGGAATTTTGTACTTTTCTTGGGTTTCATTGTTTAAAAAAAAAAAAAAGAAACTAGTGTGCTTTCTGCTCTGCGTGTACAAGGAAGCAGAAGGATGGTTCCTCCCAGTGAAACTGACCCCTGCATACAGTGCCTGCAATCAGAGGAAGCTCAGCAGTGTGGGCAGACACCAGGAGTAGGCCAATCTGACTCCCACTTTTTTTTAACCTCATAGAAATTAATGGAAGGTATCTGATATAGGCTCTAAATTATTCCTGCTGAAGCTTTAAAACCTCGGTTTACTGTGGTGGCTTTAGGGTTCTGACAGTCATCTAAAACAGTTGTACCTCCTTAATTTTATTGCTGAACGAAAACAAGTTGACCACAGCGGATCGTTTTATTACGTTTGGTATATATTCCTCCCAAGCGGCCATGTGCTTTGGAAAAGCCAACAAGGTTGCCCTCCATGAATCTGTCTGGTGTGATGACGTCAAATTCCTTGATCTCTGCAGTTTAGAGTTACTGCTTTGGAACACAGAATTTAATGATCTCTTTTCACTGCGTAACTCCAAATGTTAGCATAAACTGTACAAGCAGGTACCCTTTGCTCAGCTTCCAGACCTTGCTCCTCATCACTTGAAGTTCTTTCGATTCTACGAAGGTACGAAAACTCGGGCTACTAAAATTAGAGGGGAAGGGATCGATTCTTCTGGTTCTAATTCTAACACATCCCACCGGATGCAGGTGTGCTTGCAAAGTAAGTTCGGCTTAGGTCTCTTCTAAAGTTTTACAGAAGGCCTGGAAGGGCGGAGCCCTTGCAACCTGGTAACGGGGCGTGTGGGTGTCTGTGGTGTCGGAGCACGCGCAGGACTCGCAGGAACACACTTTCCTAGTCCGGCTCTCACCTCCCGGGCTGTCAACTCTTAACGCCCCTCCCTGCGCGCACAGCCCCCTACTTACTCGTCCACTCTCCCACGCTCCTCCCTCAAAGCCGGAGTCACCATTCTCATTGGGACAAGCGCCTCTCACTTCTCGCCTAGCACCAATCAGCTGCGTTCTGATGGAGAGCAGTGCGCCAATGGGGACGTTCGCTGTGGCAGCTGCCGGGTCCGGAGCGGGAGGCGGGGCCGGGGGCGGGGTGTGAGTGGAGAATTAGTTGCCGTTCCGAGAGAGAAGCGCGTAGAGGCGGCGGCGTCTGCGGTTGGCGCGGGGTCCGGGCTCTAGGCACCTGGAGGCCCTTTTCCGTCCTGGTCCCTAGAGGCGGGCGACGCGGCCCTGCCTGCAGCTGCCGGGCTCTCGCGCGTGCAGCCCCGAGGGCTGAGGAGGAGGCTGCGGGATCCGGGCCGGTGCCCTCCCTGTCAGCGCGATGCCGGGGGTGGCGGCGCTGCGCTCCGCGCGGCCCCGGCCGTGACCGCCTGGCCGAGCCGGCCGCAGTTGGGGCCCTCGGCCTCGGCCGTTCCCGTTCGTCCTCGCGACTCCCCTCCCCCTCGCGGCGGCCGGCCGGCGGGGTGCGCGGAGCAGGGGGCCCGAGACTCCGCCCCGCCGCCCCTCCCCCTCGCCCGCACGCACCCGCGCCTCCGCACGCCGCCCTCGGTGTCGGCGCGCCGTCCACCATGTCCACCGCCGCCTCCTCCAGTTCCTCTCAGACCCCGCACCCCCCGCCGCAGAGGATGCGGCGCAGCGCCGCCAGCTCCCCGCCCGCCGCTGCTGCCAACGCCGGGAGCGGGACCGGTGCGGGAGGCGGCGTGGGCTGCGCCCCGGCTGCGGGCGCCGGGCGGCTGCTGCAGCCCATCCGCGCCACCGTGCCCTTCCAGCTGCTGCGCGGTGGCCAGCACAGCCCCACGCGTCCGTCCGCCGGCGCCGCGCTCGGCAGCCTCCCGGGGCCCAGCCCGCCCAGCCCGACGCCGCCGCCGCCGCCCGCCGCAGCCCCGGCCGAGCAGGCGCCGCGGGCCAAGGGCCGCCCGCGCCGCTCCCCCGAGAGCCACCGCCGGAGCAGCTCACCTGAGAGACGGAGTCCCGGCTCGCCCGTGTGCAGAGGTAGCGAGCCCAGCCCTCCCCGCCGCGCGTCTCCCCGCGGAGTCCTCTGGAAGCGCAGCCTCCGCCCGCTGCTCTTGCTCGCGCCGTCCGAGGTGTGGAAGTGGCTTTGGGAGTCTCACCCCTTGCGGTCGCTGCGGGCTCGGAGGAGCGGGCTGTAGAGCAACTTTTATTCGACCCTCCTGCCACCCCGCAGATTTTCTCTTAATCCTTCGCTTGCTTCGAGAGGTTTTTCCGTGGGAGAGCCGATTAGCTCTCTCCTGTGTTTGCTGTTTGTAGCCAGGGAAGGAGGCGCTGGGCGAAAACACTTAAACACGCACACAAACTCCAGCGGAGGAATAGGTGGTGGTGGCAATCTTTGCAGCCTCTTTGTGCTTTTCTGCAAAGTTCTTAATGTGCCTGTGATTATTCTTTTTTCTTTTTTGATGAGCTGGTGGCGTTAGTAATGGTGGAGATGGCACAGTTTTGAATGTGCAATTGAAGTACGGTGTGTAGGTTTCTTTTTATTCGCTCTCCCCTACTTTATATACTCACGCATCGGAGCAGTACAACACTAGAAACGTCTTGTGCCCAACTCATGATTTTCATGATACATTTCTAAAGATCTGTGAGTGGCGTTTGTTCACCTTTTGTTTCTTTTCCATTTTTAAGTAAATGTTCAGTTGAGCAGTGTAAAGACCTCAAGTTTCTTTTTTGTTAGGTGTCAAAGGTGGTGGTGGTGGTGAGCTAGTGGGTGCTTTACGCTTCCCTTAGTGTTTTCTGTTTTGCTTTGGTTTTGTTTATGTCTAGGGACAGTGTGCATGATCTAGTTGAGTCCTCAGGGAGAAAGAGAAGATTAGCCAAAACAGGGATTTAAAACCCATAAGGGAGTGGAATAGCTAATGTTATTAGATACCAGCCTAGAGCTACAGTTGCTGCTGCTGCTGCCGCTGCTGCTGCTGCCGCCGCTGCATTGTGGAGGAAAGGGAGCATAGTGAGTGGAAAAATCTCTGCTTGAAAGGGAGAAACACAGTCCAGTACTGTACAGTGTTTAGCGGTATGTGGAATTTGTTTTAAAAATGGAGTTTTCTTGATGAGGGTGTTAGGAGAACGTAATTATATTATGATCACAGTTTTGGTATTTTTAGTTTTAGTATTGAGACCTGTAATTAGCATGTTCCTAAGGCACTTGTTTTCGACCACTTGATGGTGAACCCCAGTGTAGGATGTAGTGCAGTGGGCTCTGCACAGGAACATCAAGAAATACATCCTGTAATCTGTATGCACCGGGAGGAATTCGCTCCCCCATTCCTCCCCCATTCCTCCCCCAGGTCAAGCCAGCTGCTGCAGAACTGACATCCTCCAGCAAATCCTGAATGAATGAATGAAAACAACGTGATCGCCCTAATAATGACCACAACCAAACACACATCTTAGGCTGTATTTTATAGAAAAGGCCACCATTTTCTAACAGATTAATGCCATATGCAACTCTCCTGCACATTTTCTAGAGCTGTATTCAGTGAGAGGTAACAGAAATAAAAGAAGGTGGCAGTTACATACATTTTTGAGTGATTTAGCTTTAATAATGCATAAATTGAGTTTTGGGATTTTCTTTCAGGAACTAATGTAAGAGATAAAGTAAGCATTGCAGATTGTGTGCAGAGGATTTTGTGGGCAGATAAGTTGAGGCAATTGCTGCAACAATATAATGGCCATCTAGTACCTCTTTCCCTTTTGTTGATAAACAGTAACATCTTTTAGCAGATAATAGTACAACTTGTTTTTCTGAATCCTTCAAAAGCCCTAATTGCTTAGGAATTACATGCCCCATCATCAAGTAGTTTTAATGAAATTTGTGATCAGGCTTAAACTCTCTTTGTTGTAGCATGGCACATCCCCAGTTTAATGCAATTTTAATGCAATCATGATGAAAACACTTTTCTGAGTCTGGCTGTGCAGTAGACAGATTTGCAGTGCCAGAGAGCTTGTGTTGGGAATTGAAGGGCTTTTTCTGCTAGAGATTTTTTTTTTCTGTTTTTAACACCAGGTGGTTTTGTCAGTTCCTTCCATTGAAGTGATTTTGAATGCAGGCTCTTGTGTTCCTAAATTCCCTGATTATATTACCCCTATGTTTCTTCCCCACATCCTGCCTTGTTCCTTTCTACCCATATTAAAACTACACAACTAATCTATTCTGTCCACTTGGCCATTTAAAATCCATAGTATAGTTGATTTAATTTTTGAAATGATCACTCAGTTTCTATTGAATTCTGCAAGGTCCTGACTGGAGTTGATTTTAGCCTGCACTGGTCAGAGCTCCTGCCGCTGCCACCGCTGCTGCAGACACTGACATCACTGTGCTGCATGAATGAAAACAACAACGTGCTCCATTTCTTCTTCTCCCCACCTCCTTCCTTTCCTGCACGTTTCAGACCGTGTGTATTTAAAATGGTGGTATTATATTGCACTTTGGAACTACATTTCAGAATACTAAATTAAGTAGATGGAGGCTCAAGGGATATGTATATAGAGGCATGTTTACAGAAAGCGTCAAGTGCTGTGGGTATTTGATTAGAGGTGACATAACTGAGCATTCAGTATTTATGCTTTTTATCTGGAGTGATGCTTATGGAAGAAAATATAGAAGCTTTACATCTCAGTGTAATTCTTTTAACAGGAAGAAATTAAGACAATTTCTGAACAGATGATGTCATGATTTTTCTCTTAAACATTCTTAGTATGCATGTTTATAGGGTTATGGCTGGTCTAATAGAGAAGTGAAATTTAGATCATTTCACAAAGCTGAGGAAAACCTGAATTCTACAAACAGGAGCAACTTTAACATCAACCCAGCAAAAATTAGTAATTTCCCTTGTAGTATCATGGTCTTAGATAATTTAAATGGTTAGTGTAGCAGAAGATGCATAAATCTGCAAAATACCTTGCACTGTATAGATGACCTGGAGTTTTACAAATTGAAACTTTTGTTTGTGCTCACAAATCATCATCCTCTTTTTGTTGGTATTTTTTTCTTTCTTCTGTACTATTCCAACTTCAGGGTTTGTTATTTATATTCATTTCTGCATTTCTGCTATTAGCACAATGTCACCCTCGCCCTTGTTTGGTTCTGAAGGGTCTTGAAATGTTGAGTGACAAGCTGCTGAATGCGTCCTTAGGCTCCCTGTGATGTACTTGTGATACATGTAAAATCATAAAGTATTATGCAAATAGTTATTTTTTTGTAATGGTAATATAGAAAGTCTATCTTCGAGATAAACAGAACAACTCAACTGAGACTATAGCAGAATGTCAGTGTTAAAATTAATGATCTTTAAGTTAAAATCATTAGTAACCAAAAGAAAACACCATAAAGTTGCTTCTTTATGAAATCTCATAGAGCAAAACCCACGGGCTGAAACACAGAACGAACACTGTTTTACTATGCAAGATAGTAAGTATCAAGTGCAAATCAAATATTAAATTATCTCGTTATTTATTTTGTCAAGATTGAGCATTAGATTGAATTACAATTTCTGAAACATGTATAAGCAATTGCATAAGAGTATTCTGGTTGGAGAATACTGGCTATTTTAGGGGTACCAAATCTAAGGGAAAAAAAAAAGGAAGAACTTGCAACTTACAGAGCTTCTGCTATGAAAAATAGCAAGTGTTGGTTTCTGATTTAACATATCAGTTCTATTTAGGCCTAATGCTTTAACAGACTGCTAACTCTACAATGAAATTTGATTAGAATCTTCTTCGAGTATCTTAAGAACCTCATTGTTTTACACACAAGGAAATAATGATTGTACTTTAAAAGATAATAGGAAGCCAGGCAACATACAGTGTTGCATGACTGCAGGCAGTGGTTACGTCTGTGTTTTTTAGTCAATTCACTTGCTTTCAGGTTTTTATCTCTTCATTAAAGTCTTCTTTTTGAGTCATTTTTATGCGGTACCCACTTGTGGAATGCAAACACTTTAAATAACTTTCTCTTTTTTCAGAGATGCTCAGATATTATTTTCCTATGAAGTTTATTCTTTAGCTGATAGTTCTGGAGGTGAAAGTTCTGCCTCCCCTCTTTTAAATGAATTTTCTTAGGGTTCATAAAGGAACTTGTCTCAAAGCTTTCCTATACTAGGGTGAATATTTTGAAACTTTTTCTAAAATAATAGTTTTCAAATACTGATCTTTGGGAAGGTTTTCAGCCTATGAGAAATACACTAAATTGTAATAATCATTATTTATGGATCCAGTTTTCCCCAGCAGTTCATGGTGCATAAAATTTCTAGATCGTTGAGTAGCAACATACATGCGCAAATTTATAGTTAATGAATCTACTGTGTTATGTTTAAAGATTATATTTTTCTCAAGTAACTATTTCTCCAAATGTCCTGAATGTTGACTATGGAAGGTAGATAAAAGCGCCTTAATATTTAACTGTATGCAAAGTTTTTTGTGTATATATTGAACTAAAAATCATTTCATTAACTATAGTACTTTTTACACAAGGACGTATCATTCACTAGTATACATTTCTACGAAGACTAAATGTAAATTAGGATTTGTACATTGAATAAATCTTGACGGATAATGAACTTCCTTGTGGTTATTTTGTGATAGATAATACAGACTACATGTGAATAAGAAGGCAAAGAAGACATTGGCCTTCATGAAGTGAATAAATCGAAAATAAATGGCCACATTCAACAAATAGGAAAGGATTTTCCTTAAGTCTGAATTTTAAAGAATTCTAAAAATCTGTTTTACCAAAACTTTCACGTGTAGCCAGTAATCTTTCAAAGAATATGTACTAATGATATTGTTATTAATTTTAGCTCAGTCTTTTCTCCAGAGCTTAAAATTCCCAGACAGCATCAAAATAGGCTTTTCCACAGCACCTGTCCTGGAACTATGCCTGTCTCACAATCTTTTGTCTTTAATACGTAATTTTATTCTCTTATAAAATGTCTAAGAAGCCAAATCACTGACCCTCTTGTCTGTCCTATATACTGTTTAATTATTTTAACAAGAAGTTCAGTTTATGTAACTTATTATGCTCTAACTGGCCTACCAAAAGTAAGCAGAAGCAAGATAGCAGTACTCATCTGTTGGTGTAGAAAAAGCCTAAGTAATCACTGGAAGAGCCAGAAGCCTCCTGTCTTTTCCTCTGCCCTTCACCTGGGCCCCTGAAAGTGACTATGGCTTTGCTCATCATTCTGCTATTCTAGAATAATATTTGTGCTTATTTTGCAAAACAAACTAAAATGGATTATTGATAATGCTGAAAAGAATCTACAGTTTTACTTATGAACAAATTATAGAAAAATAACTTTTCCAGTACAGCATTTCATTTTAATAAGAACAAACATGACAAATACCTTTAAGCATTGGTGTTTTTGACTTCATTGACTTCAAGTGAATGTCATTGAGGACAAATACCGGGAGGAGGCAAGTGCATGAATACCTCGAGTTGTAGATAAGAAGAACACATTTATTTGAGTGCTAACTATGTACTGTGCAGTGTATACTTTCATTCAGCAAGAAAATGGATTTAGAATTTGGATCTCCTGATTCCAGACCCAGTGTTACTTTCATGAGTGTATCCTGTTGTTTGTTTGTTTCTTTTTTTCTTTTTTTGGTACCAGGAAGCAAATGTACAACCCTGTGCTTGCCAGGCAGACTCTGTGCCGCTGAGCGGTATCCCTGTCTATCCTGTTGTTTCTCACTCTGAAAGTCTGATGTTGATAATCAACTGAAATTTCTGATTTAAAAAATGAGTAAGGGATTAGTTTTCTTTTGTTTCATGGCACTGTTATGCTGTACTGTGATATGCTTTGATATTTTCAGAATGTCTAAAAATGTGAGACCTAGTTTGGTGACTCTAACAGAAATAAATTGTGAAAGAATTGGCCATTTTTCTCAATTTTGTTGTTAGAGATAAACACAGCCAAATACAGAGATTCTTGGCCCTCCTTACATGTAACCAGAATCTGTGCTGTCCTTGAATCATATTAGAGTGAGCAGAAGTTTTTTTCTCCTTTCAAAAATATTAAAGTCTGTTATTTATGGTAGTAAACTGGATACTGCTTCCGCCATCCCTAAGTAGCTACAACCCTCAAGTGATTGTCCCAGTAACTAATACTAGATTCGGCCTTTCCCAGAGGCAGCACTTACGTCTGCAACTTGTGTATTGAACTCTCTGAATGAAACTTAATGACGTGCCACCATGGTGCACTTTATGATGACTTGCCAAATATAAGGGTGAGTTAAATTTTAGTGAACCCCTAGTTGTGTGGCAAGATTGATGTTTGAGATTGTCTGCCATGTTATGAGAATTGTTAAGAAACCTGCTGAACATCTAGATGTGTTTTATAACAAAAAATAAAAATGCTGCAACTTATTACCTGTTTTACTACAGTTTGAGGACTTATCAGCTACTGACAGCCATATTATTTGGCCAATATGACCATGAGAAAACACTCGAATGGTCTGTTACCTTATTTTAACTTTTATATTCCTAAAGAGTTATTAATGTATTCTTTAAGAGTGGCTTTGTTTAGAATACATAGGACAATTAATTGTAGTATTGTACACTTGACGAAATGAGTACTATAGTGAAATGAAAAATAATACTGAATATTGCTATAATTCTATAAATTTTTATTTGGGATTATTTGCTCTTTTTTGATGAAAGTAGAAAAGGCATCTGTGGTCACGTTACTACTTGATAAAATAACCTGGCTTTTTTCTTTAGATTCAATTATCAAATTAAAGTCCAAAGTAATTATTTTCCAAATGGTTCCATAAAAGTTTATTAGCAACACATGATATACTGGGAAATGTTAGATTTGGAGTCAAGAGACTTGGCTTCTCTTTTCACGTTTAACATTTGATTCAGAACAAATCACTAACACTTCGCATATTATTTTCTTTATCTTTAAGAAGAAGGTAGTTTTGGGCATGTAAGATTTTGTTTAATTAGAGAATAGATTTTGCTAATGAAAAGAAAGTTTATTAGAGTAGTTGCTTTTTAATGAATTAGTTATCATGTGTTGAACTTTTATGTCAGTCACTAATCTTTACTGGAATCCAGTATAGAATACTTGTATTAGCATCTTCAGAGATGAGGAAATGAGGTCCTTGGAAATGAAGTATTCTTGGCCCAAGAACAGGCAGCATACATAGAACCCAGAGTGCTGTTGCATATGCTGTAAATCCTGATTTCCAGATAGCTGAAAGTTGCCTTTGGAACCCAGTTAGTTCCAGGGCAGGAAAGAATGCACAATAGGTTATCCCACTGCCTACAGTGAAGTCATAGAAAGGCTAAAATTAGCTTTGGGGGTTGGGTAAAGAGAAAGCTAAATAGACCTACACTCTAGGTTCCACACAATTAAAATAGCTCCGAGTATCCCCAGTGATTCAGACCCCAGGTATGCATGTAAGAATGTCATAACACTGTGAAACCTTCCTGTGCCACTATGGACCTTTCACTTTGGTCCTTAAAGGACCCACAACTTCATTAAGACAGAATTTAGCATTTAATTTTTTAAAACTTACTTTCACATAGCACTCACAATTTGGGTAACATAAGTTCTTTCATACTTGGCAACATAAACTTCGAAAAATTTAGAATCATAAAGCTCCAATTTCCCCCAACAGTATGAGTGCTTGTGTCTTTGATTTTAAAAAATGATTTTATTTATTTTTTGAGATGGGATTTCACTGTGTTGTCCAGGCTGGTTTGGGTTCAAGAGAACCTGCCACCTTCGCCTTCCCCTTGCTGGGACTATGTGCAGGTGTTGTGCCACCACACCTGACTCATCTTTGGTATTTTAGCAGCATTTGAAATAGTGTCTGCATATTTCCTGATATGGCAGAGTAAGGCATACAATCTTAAAATGTTTTTTTTGATTTATGTACATATGACACTTTTAAGTTTGCTGATGTGACACAAAATAAATTTCAGGGTCTAGTTTTAATATTTTCTTCCAGGATGTTTGGGCATTTTTTTTGGTACTGGGGATGGAACTCATGACCTCACACTTACCAGGCAAGCACTTGAGCCACTGAGCTAAATCCCTGGCCCCTATTTGGGCATTTTTTATGAGCATAATTTGTACTTACTGTAAGTTATCCTTTATAGTCAGTGTGGAGATGAGTGCTTTCATGAGTAACATTAGAAATTCTATTTTTGTTATGAAATTGAAAGTTTTATGTAGATTATGTATGATGGATAAAGTTTCTCGTAACATTTCTTCTGTAATTGTTTTTACTTATTAAATATGTCAGTTTACAAGTTGAATTAGTGAAGTAATATTGTGAGGGGTTACTTGCTTAGGGTTAGTTTGGCTCAAGCCATATAAAAACTGCTATTTTCATGCAAATCTGTAAATTGAACCTTCCATGAAGGCAAAGATCATACTGAAATATGGATGTCTATATATTAGCTGGTTTTCTATAAACAAAGTATATTCATGACAATATTATTTTGAGGGTTTTTGTTTTTGTTTGTTTGTTTCACTGGTTTTTGTTTTGTTTAGCTAGGGCATTGTTATATAGTTCAGGATGACCTTGAACTGTCCTCCTATCACAACCTTGTGTGCTGGGATTACAGACGTATACTAATACACCTGGCTTTATTGTCTTTTGCTAATATACTCTTGAGGTGACCTAATGCATCATTTCTAGAAAAAATTGGCTGTTTTCTTGTTTTAAGTTAGATCATGTTAAGCATCTAGTACTTAATAAATAGGGCTAGCAAACATTGATAAATGCGGTTTTACTAGTATTGTAAAATTGGAGATTTAGACTGTACTCAGAAAGTGTTGAGGAATAGGCCAGATATTCTGCAATATTTTGATCATATAGCTTAAAAAACTCATTTTAAGTTGTTTTAATACTTTACATGGGCCGGGCGTGGTGGTGCATGCCTTTAATCCCAGCACTCTGGAGGCTGAGGTAGGCGGAGTGTTGTGAGTTCGAGGCCCACTTGGGCTACAACACGAGCTCAAGACCAGCCTGAGCTACATAGTGTGACCCTGCCTCAAAAAACTAGGGCTGGGAGTTTGGCTCAGTGGCTTAAGCGCCTGTCTGGCAGGCTTGAGGCTGTGAGTTTGATTCCCGGTGCCGCAAAAAAACAAAACAAAAAAAACTACATTCCAGAGTGACCCAGCATTAAAACTACATCTACTTCAGTTGATTGCATTTGCTCATTTTTTGCCTTTTTGGATAGCATGCAGCCATGTGCTATGCTTACATAATGATTAGTATGTCTGTAATGTAATTCGGGTGATAACTTCATTTAAGAAATGTTTATGTCAAGTATAGTGCTAGTCATTGGCAGTACATTGGTCAGTAAAACTAATGAATTTTCCTCTTTGATACAATAAGTACTATTTGTTGAGCCCCTACGATGTGTGAGGAACTGTGATTCTTATAGAGCGTGTATTCCAAATGTAACTGGTGGACTCATTCATATTTCTGAACAAGGTAAATTCATTTGAGATCTGCTATAATTTGACTCACTATTTTCTGAGCTTTAGACTTTGTGTATAAATTATGATTTTATACTTACCTTTCTAAGCTTGAGGTTTACGGCATTCTATTTTGAAATTTGTACTCTGTTTGTATACTTTTTGTTGTTTCTTAAAACTGCTTTGTCCTGTGGCTTGTGTAATATGTAGAGATCTAACGTGTTTTCCTGCCTGTACATATTATATTACTGTTGTTTGGATTAGGGTGATGTCACTGGCCCGTTCTCTCCCTAAACGTGTATACACACAAATTGTTGCAGAAGTCTGGACTGTATTGTTATAAGTGGTTTCTTGTGTAATGATGTAGAAATATGTAGTAATAATGTTATGCAGTAAAATTTAAAGACAGAGAATGTCCTGTGAGGCTATTAAAATGAGTAAGAGTTGCATTGACTAAGTATCTACCATTACTGAGCTACAGTTGACAGTAGTAAGCTTTTCATGTATAACCATTTACTCAGTATCTTCATTGAATGCTTAATGACTTGTTTTTCTTTATTTACTCAGAATTTACCTATTTTCATTTTTATCCTCTTGTAGTTTTTATTTTAAATATTAGCACTATAGCTTTTTGCATTACTACTATTCAGTTATGTTGATCTTTAAGACTGTTGACATGTTTTACTGTACACTAAGCCATGTGGTCATAGAAATACCATCTTTATGCAGGCACAGTATTCCTGTTTAAGGAAACAAAGGTTACAATTAACCTGTGGTAAAGCAAATAGATGAATCATATTTTACATAGGCTGATTTTTTTTGTTGTTGCATGTAGAACACTGGAGAAGAGGTTATGATCTCTGAATATAACTACATAATAAGTCATCTGAAATTGCATATAGGAATTATGAGAAATAGGAAGGTAGAGGAAAAATAATCAATTATTAGTTGTTTTATCCGTTTAAAAATACTCCTTTTTTTTTTGGTTTATTTTGAAATAGGGTCTTGCTATGTAGTTTGGGCTGGCTTCAAACTCACTGTGTAGCCCAGGCTGGTCTTGAACTCGAGACACTTGCCTCAGCCTTCTGAGTGCTGGGATTACAGTCATGTACCACTGTGCCTTGCTTAAGAACATTACATTCTTGAAGTTCTTGAAAATGTTAAAGAAAACAAATATAGTACAATCTATGAATCTTTGAATATTTGACCCACTGTATTATTATGTATTATTACAATGTATTATTGTAATACAACTGTTTCAAGGGCTTTGACAATTATGTTTTTTTTTGTCTTGCACTTGCTCTTTCTATAGTTTTGTGTGCGGGGTAATTTTGGTGGTGTGTGCTTTACCTAACAGCACCTGTGCCATTGTTAACATTTCAGCAACTAGCATAATTTCTGGTACTTGGAAGACCCCATAGTAAATACTTGTTATATTCTGTGATAGAATTTACATGGTGATTTCTGCTTGAGCTAGACAGAGGGAGTTTGTGTGTGCGTGTGCTCGGTTCACAGCTACTGAACAGTGATTGTTAGGGCACGCAGTCCTATAAATATATGACAGATATTAAAAGCAGTAGATTATTCTTATGTTGCCTGTTTTCTAGAATACCTTATGGATTAAGTAACTGGTGGCTGCTGTCTTCATTTAGGGCCTGCCAGTTAGAGATGGGGCTTAAGCTTGGAAAAGGACTGATTAGACCTTTGAATAATTACCAAAGGAGCTGGGTGATCTTGTTGGTAGAGATAGGTGGGACAGACATGAGTTATGTCAGGTTGGTCCATATTTTGAAAGACAGATGATAAGATTCTGCAGAGTGAATTTTTAAGTTACATTTAGAATTTTGTTCAGTGAATTTTGATCTAGGGAGGCTCCATGGAACTGGCTTCTGAATTCCTTATATTTAGAGTAATTTAAAAGGTCACGCCCAAAATTTGATGGGCTCTTCCAGTTAAAAATTTAAATGTTTTTGTAGATGTCAAATGACCACAAGTATATTATACTAAGCTCTAGGTAAGGAGAATGTGAATTACATATTCATTTGTGCTTCATTATAATGTAAACATTTTAATAGTAAAGAAAATTTTAGGGTGGTTATTTGCTTTATAGAATGTGTAAATTATGCGCATGTAAAATGATTCAGTTTACCAAAATATTACACAAACTTTTTAGAAGCTCACACAAGGTTGAGGTTCTTTTGAGGTTGTAAAAGCAAATTACTGAATAGTGTAATTTCTCATTGCTGAATAAAATGTTCTAACATTCAGCAAAATTAATATCCTAAGAAGCTGTTATAAATGAAAATGAATAGATCTTTCTACCCTTTCTTTTTAAATTTTTGTGAGTATATGTTTGAGATTCATAATGTTTACATTCTCTGTGTGGAGTTGATACATATACGTAATGCAGCTTAATTCCTCTTTTCATTTCTTTCTCCTCTTTGGCCTACTCTCTCTCCTCATCTCTTTATGCCCTTCCCAACTGAGAACTTTCTATCTTCCTACATCCTGTTATCTTTTATTTTGCTCTTTATTTATATTTTGGGTTTCTCATATAAGAAAAACCATGTGATAGTTAAACTTGTGCATTTATTTCACTTAACATTATGGTCTCAAGTGCATACATTTTCTTACAAATGACTCGTTTATTGCAGAGTAGTAATCCATTGTGAGTAGATACCACATTTTTAAAAATTCATTCTTCTGTTGGTGCTTCCAAGATTTAACTGTTACCCATTGTGCTGCTATATACATGGGTATGAATAATAAAATAGGTGAAACTCTTAAAATTATAGGCATAGGCAAAGACTTCCTGAACAGAATCCAAGATACACAGGAAATAACACCAAGAATCCATCTTATGGTGAAACTGTAAGATGAATGATGATGTGGAAGGTCATCTGTCAGCCATGAAGATACACTTTGGGATTTTATTGTAATAAGCCATTAACTTTTTCAATTTGTAGCTACAGGCGTTTCCAGTCTTACTGTGCCTTAGAGTTTAAAGAAGGTACTTAGAAATAGTTTTAAGGATGGTCTGCCAGCTGCAGCTACTTGGAACCACTTTCAAAATTCACCTTAGGAGTCCCACTGTTTCCTCATCTGATCTGTCACATTGGCAATTACAGCTTATTGTTGGGAGTGCTCCTGTCAGTATAGAAGAGACACTCCACATTTGATTGTGTGATCTTGTGGAATATATTTGTCTGGATATAATTAGCTACCACTAGGTAAAGGTCCTATAACCACTCTGATTTAATTTTAAAAGATTTTCAAAAGAGTTCAGAAATGTTTTAAGCAGTGGCAGCTTTGTGAAGATACTGAGTTCATGGTCTCTCAGTACCTGACAAAGCAAAAAGATTAGTGTATTTGCTAAGCAATCTTTTTTTCTTTTAGATAAACATGTTTATTCGGTGTACACTATATAAAGAGTTCTGTATTATATGAATCTACCTTAATTACTAATTCATGACATTGTTTGAATGTAGAAACATGATCTTGAATATAAATGAGGAAAACAAAATGAAGAGATCCTGTTATGTTAGCTTTTTTCAGTCTTTTGCTTCACTCATAATAGTTTTACAAGAGTAAGAGTAATAAGGACTGGGGATTTAGCTCAGTGGCTTAAACGCCTGCCTGCCAGGCATGAGGTTGTGAGTTTGATCCCCGGTACCCAAAAAACAAAAACAAAAACAAAACAACAAAAAAAAGGAGTAAGAGTAATACAGAGTTATCCTACTTGAAGTTCATTCTAAAAAGGTCTGGTTTGATAAAGCAGCCCAATGTGTGTACCTGGCACTTTTAAACTTCTGAATATTTTATAAAGGCTAAGGAGAGGGCTCAGTAATACCTACAAACTCAGCATATGTTTTATTGAGTGGATGTACCAGATATTAGAAACAAAAATACGATTAAAGCCTGGCTCTTCAGGAGTGCAACTTACAGGAGATAAGTTTTACGTTAATCATTTAAGTGCATAGTAAATGGGTTTCTGGATTTTTTTTTCTTTCCTCTTTGTTCCTTAAGTGAAAGTAAGATAACTGAAATATAGGTGTAAAGAGAGGTAGATACAAGTGAGGGATGAGACATGTATGCAGAAGTGAACTACATTATTTATAGTGCTCTGAACACGTTGTTCAGTTCTTGTCCCCTCTCATGCTACATAGAAAGGATTAACAGACCAGAAGTAAAGAGCAAAACAAAGGGGAAAAAGAAAACCAACTTGAGCCATTTTATATGATTGGATTGGTGTGGTTTTATTTTCCTCCCACATTGAGATGAGTCTGCAGTATATTGGGAGGTGTTTTTTTTTTTTTTAATTCTAAATGCTGTACCTCTTCTAGGTATTCTTAATGATTGAAGTAGTATACAAAACTATAATCTGGTACTAATTTTCATGTTTTGGGGCACTCAGGTTGAACATTGTTCTTTCATTACTTAAAGAAAAAATGTTAATAGCAAACACTGGAACTTTTTAGTCTGTTTTATCTGTGAAACAGTGCTGTTCTGACTGAAGTACTGTTGAATCAATAGAATATAGCTCATTCATGGCTAGGATTATGGAGGAATAAAGGAGCATGCTATTCTGCAATGTTTCATGACACCCTTTTCCCATCTGTAGACTACTTTTTTCCTTCCTAAGTTATTCTTTGTCTCTGGCAGTCTTTATGTACAATATTTGTAGAATTGTTGAGGTGGAAGGTGTTCTGTGTATTCAAACACTGACTGGTGTTTTACCATGTTCTCTTTTACTCCCAGCCTCTACAAAGGTGTCATTTGTATAAGATATTTTTCCTCCAGGTTGTTTCCTGCAGCTTTTGGCCATTCCAACTTTCATAAGCATTCAATTTTGGAAAAACTACCACTTCACAGCTATGTATTTGATTCTTTGGTGTCAATATTTATGCAAGTAAATGCTAGAATAAACATCTGTATTTCCTTATTTCTGAAGCCTTCATTCCATTGGGCCTGTTTATTCTGGGTTTATTCTAGGAGAGTGTAGTTAGTTGTGTATTTCCCAGTCAGCAACATGAACATCTTTTCTGGATCTAGGGGTGCAGTATGGTAGCTTGTAGGGAAGATTTAATTTACTACTTTATTTTACATTAAGCAAATTGGTGGATCCAGACAGATTTCAGTACAGATTTCTGTTTATCATTTGCCTGTCACCCATAGATTAGCTTAATTGACAGTAATATCTTATTGAGGTTAAGTGGTTACTCTTTTTTCTGAGTCTGTCTTTTTTAATCTGTTCTGCATTTAACTATGGATTTAACTGTTCACCCTATTATTAGGCTATCATGAGCTAATCTACAGTTATTACATGAGCAAAATGTTCATGTACTTGAATCTTCAGTTGTAAATTGTATGCTTTTAAAATATAAATTTGTAATTTTACAAATTTTCAGTTTAGCTTTGAGAAGAAAACATGTCTCTGTGAGGCAAACCAACACAATGAAAATGTACTGAATATAAGAAGTATATCAGTATAGATGTTTATAAATACATATCTATATCTAGTTCTGGAAAGAATTTGGTATTTTACAATTATCAGATATGCTGGAAATTCACAATCTTAAATTCAAAAGGACAGAGAAGAAAACTAATTCTACTATCCTTTTTTGGTTACTTACTTAATTTAGTATTTGCCTGAGAAATACTGAACATAGCTGCTGGTCTTTTCTCCTGTCAAAGGTCCTAGCTGAATGGCTCATACCAGTCATGTTAATTCTTTTCCAAGCAATTGACTAGAAAGGCTTACAGGAGCACTTTCCTTGAATTTTTATTAGTTTGTGACACAAGAATTCAAATACAGTTTTTATCTGGGGACTCCATATTTAAGTCCACTTTAGCTTTGTCGAGATGTATTTGCTGTGGGTGGCTGTGAATCACTTTTCACTAGACATATGTATTTTTTTCAATACGTAGTTTCAAGTTTTTTATTTTAGGCACTCTTCTTGTATTATAGTTTTTCATACTTCTTGTTTTATTTCTTTGGTCATGTTCTTTAAGGACTCCTTTTAAGCACTTTTTGGACCTTCTTTAACTATGTTACTTATCAGTAGTCATTTTGTTTTCAAAATTTATCACTTCATTTTTTTAAAAATTCTAAAATTCACCCTCATTTTCTGTTTTTGTGAAGGCATTATCTATGATGTTTACTCTTATTTTATGTAATTTTGTATTCATTACTATAATGTTTTTATTCCTGAACCTTTCCTTGTTGGTCTACTTGTCTTTCCATATCTCTTGTACCCTCAAATAATGTCATTTGAGTTTTTCTAATTCTGAGGTTTTTCATCATTTCTATTATTTGTTTTAAAAAAAGGTGTTTAGCTTGTTTGGACTGTTAGGTCGTGATCTTAATCTTTTAGGGGCTTGTCTTTGTGACATGCCTTCATTGTTGGGGACACCTTTTATTCCTTGTGCTTTTTCTTTACCTTACAAAGGAACTTTATGTGGGATTGACGCTCATTTTTCAGATTAAATTAATGTTTATACTTTCATGAAGGGAAGATTTTTCAGGGTAGTGTTTATAGTCCTAAGACTCCTATTGCTCCCATTTCTGTTGTTTTTGTAAAACGACTTAAAGCATCTTCTGCAGTCACTACTCTCCTTCACTACTCCCTTCTCCAAATTTTTGTCCATCTTCTCTTTCCTTTGCTTCTGTTGTCCTTGTTTTGCCCCATTCACATCCAACTGCAATAATTTCTCCTCAATATGTTATTCTGTTGGAGGCTTTTCCTGTTAAGTTTACAGTAGCCGCGTTGTTCTACTATGGTGGTGAACCAACGGCATGCGTGGTGCAACAGGCTGTTTGTTGTAATTGAAAACTCTAAAAAGTTTGCCATCTGGTTTAGTATGTCTTTGTGGTTTTCTTTACAGCTTTGCTGTAGAAAGATACTCTCTTGGGTTTTCTTTGAAAGTAGACTGAGGTCCTCCCTTCACATATCTTATCATAACTTGAGTGTTATTTAGCATACGTTATTAGGTGAGCTATAACCCAGAGAAGCATACCTTAATGGCTGCCTACTTTTTTGTTTTTCTCAGTGGACCTGAGGTTTCAGAGTTCCATCAGGCCTTATTTGGTTAGAACATGTTTGTTTCTCTTGTCAGCTTCTTGATTGGGTCATTTCCAGATTAACAAAGGGCAGCCATTTGGCTATTTCTGCATGTTTTCTAGATTGCTTCTGTGGCAACATTTCAGGTCTGGTTGATAAGTGTTTCAGAATCCACTCACGCTGAGAAGAACTTAGCTTTGCCTTTTGGTTTTCAGTTAGTATATTTGGAACAAGTGTCAGATACTTGTCTGAAGTTCATGTGAATTTGATGATTTAATTGTAAATGACTGCTGTGATTTGAAGGTGGTTTCTCCCCACCAAAACTCACCTGTAATTCCTCAATGTGGCAATGTCGGAATGGGGTCTCTGGATGACCCTCATGATCCTGTTAATGCCATCTCATTGGAGTGAGGAGTGAGTTCTTGTGGGATTGGAGTATGTATCATGAGTATGTGTCATGTTAAAGCAAGGTTGCTTTTTTGTCTCTGATCCGTGCTTATTTGTCCTTATGCCATGAGGCTCTCACCAAAAGTTGAGCTTATGCTAGCACCATGCTTTTGGGTTTCCACAGCCTTTAGAACTATGAACCAAAATTAACCTATTTTCTTTATAAATTACTTAGTCTCAGGTATTTTAAAAAGAACTATGAGTGTGACCCACATATTTAGCTTTTTATCATTTTGTATATCAAGGAAAAAAGACAAAGGCTATTGGTGAAGATCCTGTATACAGTTTGGTAACTTTGGAAAATTAAATCTAGCAATATTTCTATCAGGTCATCAATATTATTGTGTATTAGATCTGACAGAAAAACAGACAAGTCTCCACATTTCTTTTTCTTGATTATCGAGTTCTTATTTTTTTAAAATTTATTTCGAAAATAATTCTCTGTAACTATAGTCAAGGAGAAAATGACTCAATGTTGATAGTGACAATAAATTTAAAACTGCAGCTTTCAAGATAGTAGCTTTCATTGCATAAATAATAAAGTAAACCTACTAATAAATAGAGCTTTAGCAAATTTATGCTTAACCTCAGTGAACCATAACAGGAAATTTCTCTACTTGTATTTATTTATGGCCATTCTTGACTTCAGCTAGATTGAAAATTGTGTCATTTCACGATAGTATTTTGAAGCTGGAGAAAAGCAGCTTAGTATCTTGTGTACCCTCTCAATGCATTTGGTCTTTTGATTTTGAAGAAGATTGAATAATAATGAATGAATTAATTTAAACATGAAAAACTCATTGATTCTGTTAAAGATGAAGGTTGTTTTTTTTTTTTTTTTTTGGTTTAGTACCAGTGATCAAACTCACAACCTTGTGCCAGTCAGATGAAGGTTGTCTTTACAAACTAGACACCAAATATTGTAGTGTTTTCAGATTCAGGCTTACATTCTTTAATGAAATTAAATTATTAAGACCTATAACACTTTGCTTTTGTATTATCATAACCTTTGGTTTAATTTTGCTCTGGCACTTTCATTTTATAAGAGCACCTACTTAATATAGTTATCAGACTGCCTTATAATTTTCAAGAAGTAACCTTTATTGTACCTTTTACTTGTATGCAGAATGCCTTATTTTAGTAGGTGTATCTTTCCAGTATTTATAAGCATTCTGTTTCACAGTGCTCTGTTTTTAAATCTGAAAGTTTCTATTCCCATGCCAGCATTTAGTTCAGAAAGTAAACCTTTGAAGGAACGGAGTAGATGTTTAACTTTATTAGCTCTAGGAGTGTAGTTCCAAGTTGCAGATTTTGAAAAATTGGTTGACTGTTTTTGCTGCAGGGTATTTTTTTGAGTGTGTGGTCGAACTTTCAATGCCTCTAAATGAAGAAGGTGTTTTGTTTTATTTTGTTCTGTTTTGTTTGAGACATGGTCTAGGTATGTAGTCCCGGCTGGCCTCAAACTCTTAGTGATCCTCTTGTGTCAACTTCAGAAGAAGGTTATTATCAGAAAATAATTTATTTGTAATCCTGAAGATCTAGTGCCTGTCTTCTGACATTGGCTCTTGAGCCTTTTTGGTAACATTGAGTCACCTGACATGCTTATTAAAAATTATTGGGGGTTTTTTGGTTCTACTGTCAGAGACACACATTATTGATGAGAAATTGGGCCTAAAAACGAGCATTTTAAGCAAGTGTCTCCTGCTTTGAGAAGCACTGTTTTACACCTTCATAGATCACAGACTTGATGATGCATTAGAATCCATTTGGTTTGCCGTAAACAACTGTTACTTATTGGTTCTGTTTATAACTATTTGATCAGCATCTCTGGAGTAGAGGTCCAGTACCTTGCATTTTTAATAATCTGCCTGCTAGTCTTTTTACAGGTAACCACATTTTAAGATTCATTCCATCCTTGAGATCCATTGCTTAGTTCACCTATGAGTTGCCTGAGGGTTTTGTCCCTTTATGTTCTACAGTCTATTAAGATACATTTTCTGTGTGAAGCAATAGCTCTTTCTGTTAATATGCACACATGTTTATTTTATAAAAATTCTTTTTAAATTTTTCTTGTCAAGACTAGATAATTAGCACACACATGTATATATATATGTACTATATTATGGGATTTA
>RJWM01024958.1:0-29962 GCA_004363535.1 Dasyprocta punctata | reverse complement strand
AGGTAGGCGGAGCGTTGTGAGTTCGAGGCCGGCTTGGGCTACAACGCAAGCGCAAGGCCGGCCTGAGCTACATAGTGCGACCCTGCCTCAAAAAACCAGGGCTGGGAGTTGGGCTCAGTGCCTTAAGCGCCTGCCCAGGCAGGCGCAAGGCTGTGAGTTCAATCCCCGGTGCCGCAAAAAAAAAAAAAAAAAAAAAAAAGAAGTCACACACCTGAAATTTTTGAAATGAGAGCAACTGAATTAAAGAAACAACTTAGTATTTTGATTAACTTTGTATGCTTATATCTGGTAGTCTGGGCAACTATTTAGAGGATAACAATGTGCAATATAGTAACTGTTGTTGATTTCCTACTGTCTTGTTTTTGTAATCCGATATTGTTCTCATCTTTTTGTTTTGTTTCGTTTGTTTTGTTTGTTTTGTTTTCTTTTAAAAAATTAAAAAGTAATATCTCATCCAGCTGCAAAATTCTGTACTCCCAAATAAGAACTTCAAAGTCCTTTGATTTCTATTTATGGCAACATGTTAATCACCAAGGTAATAACATCCCAGTGAAAGCATACCTCAGCTGCAGAGTCTCAATCAAACATGGCACCTTTGACCTTTGCTTTCTATAGCCATTTCTTGCTGCTATCATGTGGGAAGGCTAAGGAATGGTTTCACTGACCTTGGAACTAGTGAAGAATCAGGTTGGCTGTTATCTAAATAAATTAAGCTTCAGAACCAAACTTTTGCAAGAATCATCACCATAATTTGTTGTGGATTACACTTCATCTTGTCTGTGAAATCTGAGCTTTTCATTTAATGCTGTGTGAACTGATAGTTCACATGTGAGTAATTTAACGAGCCT
This sequence comes from Dasyprocta punctata, assembly GCA_004363535.1. Taxonomy (NCBI): domain Eukaryota; kingdom Metazoa; phylum Chordata; class Mammalia; order Rodentia; family Dasyproctidae; genus Dasyprocta; species Dasyprocta punctata. The sequence continues at coordinate 29,114 of RJWM01024958.1, read as the reverse complement.
GTTTGTTATTTTCTTCTAGGACAGAATGACTTGGAGGATCACGGAGCTTCTAAAGCTTCTAGGGGAATGTGAAGTCTTTCATCTTCAGTGGGCTGGTTGAACTTTGCAAAGGTCAGTCATGAATTCTGTTTGTTTCGATGTCTTCAGAAGGTCTTAATGAGCAAGGTGTCCTGAAGTTAGGGTGATTCAGAAAGTTGCACCTGCATCCAGCCCCTTTCACCACCCTGGCATTAAATTCAAGGACTCCTCAGATGTGTGGGAGAAGGGAGGAGCCCAGTGTGGTGAGGGCTCGCTGCAGCTCTTCCACAGCCTCCCAAGGTGGAAATGTCAGCCTTGCTCCTGCCTAACACTGCCCCTGTGGAGATTCTGATGGGAAAGAAAAGTAAATACTAAGTGGCTCAACCCGAAAGGCTAAACAGTTTTCAAAAAGGAGCCCCTCCCCTCTGTTGTTTTCAGAGGGAACACAGCGTTGGCTTTCCGCTGCAGCTCCAGCCTGCTCATTGCAGTGACTGACTTCAGTGCTTGTTTGGAGAGGAAAGGAGGCTAGCTGTGAGGCCCCACCTTGTGGCTCATTTGTTCTTTGTTGCCTGTCGTTGACCCTTCTTTCCAGTCTCCATTCCCTGCTTTAGTTTCTCCACTTTTCACCTAAAGTAAAATGCATGTGCAATCATGTCACTCCCTTGGAACACCCTGGAAGCACTCCCATCTGCAGGACAAAATCCAGTGTCCCAGTGAGGCTTGCAGGCCTCTTGGCCCGAACTCCATAGCCCCCTCAGCCTCGTCACTTGATGTCCAGTCCTCACCCTTGGACCTGTGATCAGGTGGGTCCCCCTGTGTCTCATTCCTGTTGTTTTTTCTGTCTGGCATGCCTGTCTACCTTCCTCCCCCTGCCTGCCTTGCAGTCTCAGCTCACGTACCAGTGTATGCAGGCTCCATACTCCTGGCTGCCAATGGGCCTAAAGATCCTGATCACACCTCATCCGTTCACAGCGTATGGCGTGTCACTAATTGGGTCATACCTGCCCCCGCCCCCCAGCACTTGGGGCTTCCTGGTCAGTCAGGAACTTCCTTGTCCATGAGCCTGGAGTCCAAGACTGTGGTTTATTGACTGGAATCTCGGACTCCATGTCTTCGCAGCTCACTTTCCTTATCTGTGCAATGGGGATAAGGAAGATACTCATACTCAGGGTTTGTGTGTGTCCAGGGATGTGCCCAAAGCATTAGGGTCAGTGCAGGTGCCTGTAAGGGCCCTGTTGGTTAAGTATTACTTGGAATGCAGATATAATATTTTGCAACATTGTAGTGTTTTCTTCCCTGTGCAGTGGAATCGCCAGGCCAGGGAAGCAACCCCATTCCTTTCATTTCAGACGCTTCTAGGCCCATAGGCCTTTTGAAGTCCTCCAAAGCTTGGCTACAGCAAACGTTCCTTTGAGGTCCTCTCTGAAGACGTCAGTGGCACAGGATCCCCAGCTTTCTGCAGAGCTGAACGATGTGCTGAGGATAAGCCTCCGAGCCTCAGTCTCCCCGGCTCCTGATACGTCAGTCCGTATTCCTTGGATGTCAGTCTGTGTTCCGTGGGCAACTCGTCAGAAGTGCTCAGATTCAGAGGGACCCAGTCATGACAACCCAAAGTGGTGTCCATTCACAGTCCTGCCACCCCTTAACTTTGATGTGGCCTCTGGGCCCTTGCCCTGGGAGGCACGCAGGGGTCTGCTCTCTGTCCACAACCCCACAGGCAGCACAAGGCCTGGGCAGGGCCACTCTGCATGAGTCACAGGATAGGCGACTGATGTCCATGCAGTTGCCCTCTTTCTCTAGGTTCTCAGAGGTTTTGGATACAGAGGACGCCCTGCCCAGAAGTCTGAGCCAATGCGATATGTACTGCGCGGACCTGTCTGCTGGGTGCCTATCTGGAGTTTTGGTGCAGGATCAGGATGAAAGGTAATCACTATCTCCCTAATCCTAGTTTGCACCATAAAATTCTAGAGGGTAAATAACTTGAGTGCGTACTTGCATGTGCATCAGACTCACACTTGCAAGCTTGCTCACACATGCACATACACACACACACACGCACGCACGCACATACCACTATTGTTATCTCTGTGAAGCCTGACCGAGATTTTGGGAGAGGGCACCTCGGGTTGGATGTCTTGTGTGAAGCACGTAGCCTGCAGCAGCTGCACCTGGGCTTTTCCTTTCACCTGAACACCTGAACTGAGGGTGCTACCAACATGCAAGCAAGCGCCAGCCGCCACTTGCCTCACAAACACACAAGTGTGCCCACACCTGCGCCCTCCCTCCCACTCAGCCAAACACACAGTCCCAGACCAAGGGTGGGGATATGCATGGGGGTTCAAGTGTGGGAAGAGATTGACTACAGACAGGCCTTGAGTTGTTTCTGTTTTTTTTTTTATTAGTACATGCTTGCAACACAAAATGATTATATTCACCATGGGGAGTTGCTGCATGTACATAGCACATCTTAATGCTTTTGATGTCCCCTTTCCTCTCCTTTCCTTCTCCTTCTGTATCTTGGCAATGTTCCCATTTGTAAAAGATCTGTCTCCCTGTTTCCTATTACCTGTCTTTTATTTTGCTCTTTATTTATACTTTGGGTTTCTCATGTGAGAGAAACTATGAGCTTGTGTGTCTGAGTTGTTCCACTGAACACTGCACCTGAGTCATTTCTGTGTGGCCCTGTCCCTTGCCTTTGTGCTTTATTCTTCCTCTTCTCTCTTTTCCAGGATGTATTTCTATGAAGTACTATTTCTCATGGCTCCTATCTTTCATTTCTTCATTGTACTCCCATACAGGGTATTGAGCCAGTTCTTTTAAAAACTTTTTTTTAAATTTTGAGACAGTGTTATTAAGTTGCCTAGTCTGTCCTAGAACTTGTGATTCTCTTATCTCAACCTTCTGAGTATCTGAGATTAAAGGTAGGTGTTGATTCACCAACCTCTATCTTTCTGTCATCATTTTTTCTTCCTGGCAAAGCTCTAGTCTAGGTAGACATCCTTTGCATGGATACTACTGTGCTTTGTTTGTTCAGAAGTCCTTGTTGTGACAACACCGAGCCACCCACACTATCCTTCCACCTCATAATCAATAGCACTCGCTTGTGCATTGGACCATCTGGGCAAGACCCAGTCTCAAACCCCATTCTTACCTTATTTGAACCAGGCATCCTTGCTGGACGATCTCCAGTGACTCATTATTGGATTAAGCTGGGGGTTGATATTGGTACATATGATGTCTTTGATCAAAGAAGGACCTCAGTGTCTGGGGCATGGGTGAGTAGAGGACATACTTAGTAGTGCAGTGGTAAAGGGTATACTTAGTATGTGTGAGGCCCCGGGTTCCATCCCTAGCCCACAGACACACACAGACACACACACAAAGAAGACTTATTCAGTTCATCACTCTGGCAAGTTGACTTGTGCACTAAGAATATATATGAACCTATGTAACCGTATAAGCATATCAGTATTATTTTTTTTAATTTTAGACAAATCACTGTCAAAAACCCCTTGGAACAACATGAACAAATTTGCACATAGTATCTTAGGTCATTGAGAAAACTGGGGACTTGCTAGTGGGATCAGTTTTTAAGTGTACATAAATATTATAGAAAGAGCGAGGTGAATGGCTGGGGAAGACTATGAGAAGAAATTTGAGGCAGCTAACGTGGAAGACACACCCTGGCTCGTAGAGATAGGGAGAGTGACTTTTAAAGTCTAGTTGGACAGAAGAAAATGAGAATTTGTAGCAATTTGTCCCTGCTGGACATACCAGACACAAACTGGGTGGCCCCTGGGATATAGATGTCATAGAGGGAATTTAATAAGCAAAGACTTGGTAACCCTTCTGGTTTCCAGAGACTGATTCAATAAAACTGATGTTGATATTCTGTATCAGCTTCAAATGTGTACAAAGGTGCAAGCCACTAAGATAATTGTAGAAACGGAAAGACCAGCTACCAAAGGGTTCACTGCTTTTCAACTTGAATATGTAAAGCAGCTTCCAAAATGACTGACTTTATTTCCAGGACATAGCATTCTCCGGGAGAACTGGGTTTGTTCTGTGTGGTCCATTATTAGCAGATAGTAACACTCTGCACTTAGCCTTTTTCGTTTGTGACTCTCAAAGAATTTTAGACTCATGAGTCCTCATATGTGACTGAATTTATTTTCCCATTTTTCAAGTGGATAGTAAATAATTTTGCACCTGGGCAAAGCTAAAATACAGAGGTGGCGACTCTTGAGTATCAAAGGTCCATCAAAAGTTCAGGAAGCCTGGGTCGGTCACCCTTGAGGGCATCACACCTGGGAGTTAGCAAATGTCTGACCCCTTGTGGATGAGACTCTGATACTGATGCCCAGGTGAATTCAAATGTCTTCTTGCCATTTATTTCTATTCCTATTTTCTGACATTAAACTCTCAGATAAAATGTGACATGTGGGAGGAATTTCCGCACTTCTAATCAGTGTATGTATTTGAAAATCTACCTTTTAAAACTTGGAGTTTTTTTTTTTTTTTTTTTTTTTTTTTAACTGGAGATTGAATCCAGGGCCTTCAACCTAAGCTATATCTAAAACCCTTTTTAGTTTTTATTTTGAGACAGGATCTCACTCAGTCACTAAGTGACCCAGCCTGAGGTAGAACTTGAAGTCCCCCTGCCTCAGCCTCCCAGAGTGCTGGGATTACATAAATTTAGAGTTATTTTATATTCATCCCTCCCAACACACACACATACTCATACACAAAATCTGAGCCTTCTGGAAGTTTCTGGAACAAGATTAGACACCTTATCATCTTCTTATTCCATGTTCCATTGCCCCAACCCCAGTTACCACTTCACATTGAGTAATAAGGAACTCCCTGGGGCTCTAAATGAAGGGAAAACTTCCCATCCCTACTGTTCTGCTTCTGACCTTGACAGTTCAATAGTTGAAATCTAAACACAACCTGTTGCTTTCATTTCCTTTTCATTTGTCCGCTGCTTAACCCCCTGCTGTGGCCTCTTCCCTTGACTGAAGCCACTTTCTAAGAAGTCTGCAGTGACTTTGTGGCATTGAGACACGTTTCTCAGAGCATTCTGCTTCCCTCCCTGATGGCCCACCCAGCCCCTTCAAAGTCTCTCCTCTCTTGACTTCTATGACCCTGAAGTCCCCTGTTGTCCTCTCCCTTCCCTGGCACTTTCTCTCTTGTTTGGAAGTCAGCCTGCCAGGACCAGCCGTCCTCGGGTCCCCAGCCCTTCTGGGACAGGGCAGCTCTGCCAGCCTTATCTCGGAGGTGGGGAGAGCTCTCTCCCATCTGTCCACACTGCTCTCTCTCTCTTTTCCCACACCCAATGGCTCACTGAGTTCCTCTTTCTCCTGTGAAATGGTTCTTACCCCTCCCAGCATCTAGAACATTTCCTCCAAAATCTTTTGACTGTGCTAATTAGCAATTTCTAAAAAGGCTGTTTCATGTAGATGTAATCCAATCTCCCCAATTTTAGTGTTTATGTATGACATATATTTTCTATTAGACCGTATTTTCCATTTTAAATATGTAAAATAGAAACTCAGAGAGATGAGCTTTTTAAAGATAAACACAAAACAAGATGGCATGATCAGGAGCAGACCAGGGAGCGCACATCCTCTCTCAATCTAGAACCAGGACAGCAACAATGGCCCAGCGGTTCTGCCCTCAGCCAGCCTCCGCTTGCCCTCTCCGTCCCTCGGTGTCTGTATTCACTTGGGTAACACATTGGTTTCTTTACTACCTCAGAAAAACTTTGGTGCCCTGGGTGCCCAGAGAGGACAAGCCCACCCCCCGGGTGACCTCAGGGTGCTGCAATCCAACATCACCTCTGCTCCAAGCCTTTACCCCTCCCGACACCTTCCTCCTGCTCTCCGGGTCCAGCACCCCTACCTCACTCGGCAGCGGCCCAGCCCATCTCCGCCACCTCCCCGCCTGCTGCACGGCAGTGCTGCTTGTCCCTCTCACGTGGCGCATCGCTGGCTTCAGATCGCTGAGTGCATGGGCCAGGCTTCTCCTTCATCCTGTTTCCTTCTCTGAGGAAATGAGCACAGACCTGGAACCTGACCCCATCACCTGAGGGCTTCTTCACCCTTTCTTCAGGAGGGCACAACTGTCGGGCCACTCAGGCCTTCTCAGGGCTTGTGTTTGGGCAGAGAGAGCCGTGGAGGCCATGAAAGCTGTGACACAGCTCGGCTCCTGGTCACATGTGCACAGGGGCACTTGGCACACTTGTGGTCAGCAGCTTGACACTGCTAAATTCTACTCAAGCTCGGCTTCTTACAGATAGTATTTCCCAGAAGGTAGGGACATATTCTTTTAAATTTTTCATAGAGAAGTGGGCTGCTTATTGAAAGTATGCTTTTCACTGCCAACTTGAATTAGTTAGACGAATGTTGATGCGAGAGAGATTTATTAGCAAACCACGCATCTGTTCAGCCCCTGATGGGGCTCAGGACTACATGTAAATCATTGAGGTGACAATTTCCTGGAACAGGAAATGGCATTTGCCTACCACAGATCAATGCACCTACCCCCAGGTGGCAGAGTTAGGATGCTGAGGATGATTCGAGATGCCGAATGCTTGGGAATAGAGTGAAGAGGCCACCGTGCTGGCACTGTCCTCACAGTTTCTTAAATTCCCCTTTAAACTCACCAGCAAGTGTTGACATGGGGATTTGAAAACACAGGACTAAAACACAGGAAGTGAGGAGATATCAATTCACTTTCTGGACTTTAAACCTAATTGCTCTGTGGCCTGAACATAGCCATTCTATTCTCAAAGTTATGTTCAAGGGGATCAGGCTGTTACTGGATGGACAACCTCGAAGACACCTTTACTGAAACACTCTCTACTTAGTGAAATAAATGCTACATGCAGACTGCAAATTAACTTCTTGGTCCGCTGTCGGAGGGATTGTCAAAAAATTCAGGTGGTTGAATTTCTTTTTGTTTGTTTGCATAGTAGACTTGGCAGGGTTGGTGATATAATTGTGTTCAGAGTTCAAAAGTCATTCCATAGTATGGATTTCAACTGCAATACGGCCCAGGGTCCTGAGCCAGGTTTATCTTGCCAGCCTCTTCTGGGTGTTATTTGGTGGCTGGGAACAACAGCCTATCCTGTGGTGACAGCACACATTGTATTCAGGTTAGCTTTTAAGGATGTTTTCCAAATTAAAGTGTAATTTTCATTACCCCAACAACAGGCCATTACTTTGGTTTCTTTCAAACTTATGCATGTCTCTTACTTTGAAAGCAAAGGCCTGAGTTGGAGACAGTGAGCTGGGGAAAAGGCCAGTGCTTCCAGGGAAATCTTTTCTAGTTAAAAACTTCTTTGAGAATTTTTTTAAAAATTGTTTTATTATTATTATTATTATTTTTTACAAGAGAACCATAAGATAAGGAAGGAAGGAAGGAAGGAAGGAAGGAAGAGAGAAAGGAAGGAAGGAAGAAAGAAAGAAAGAAAGAAAGAAAAAAAAAAGAAAGAGAAATGGAAAGTATAGAGAGATAGAGAAAAAAAGAGAGAGAGAGAGGGAGAGAGAACAGAGTCAGGGGAAAAGAGAAGCCTTCTTCTAGTGGACCCCATCTATTTTCCGAGCTCCTTGCTGAGCAAAGTTGAGCTCAGGACACAGTTTCCTTTTCAGCCTCCACCTTCCATGAGGCCTCTTGGCCAGGGTGCTGGGACTATTGCAGATGGCACAAGGAGAAGGACACACATGTGGGCCTTCCGATTTCTTCTGGACTCTCCTGAGGTCTGTGAAGGGAATACCCACAGTAGTTGCCAAGCTAAGCATTTCCATAGTCTGAGTCACACAGACAGCACTTTGCTTTGTGAACACAAAAAAGGCAAATAAAGGAACAAAGTGCCAATTCTAAAAGGTGATGAAATGATCATCACCAAGTGCCATTGTATGAACTCAGACTAATTCTCAGCGTGGCTGGTCTGTGGTTCTGCTTTGTGTGACAAAAATGCAAACTTGTAGTGAGTTGGTTCATATTCTCTCTTCACTGTTTACTTTAAACCCACTTTGAAGCATTTTTCCTCCAAGCCAGTAAGAAGTCTGGAAAGTCTGCGTTCATCATTGGAGTTTAATTAAAACACACTGAGACCAGCAGAAACTTATGGTTTAGAGTAATGGAAAATCAGGGGTTCAGAAGTAAAGGCTTCCTAGGAAGACAGACCTCACCTCTGAAACACTGGACTTCGTGCCTTCCGTTTCCTTGCAGATTTGTGGTTAACTCATTCTTAAACATATGAATGATTATTTTTCCAATAAAGGATTGATTATTAATTTTGTATTTATACATCTTTGGTATCTAACTTACTGAGGCATTGTCCTAGTGTTTAGACCATTTTGTAATCCTTTGTATCAGATTCATTTATAAATATTTGTTGCTCACCTACTATGTGCAAAGCAAATATGAGTGCTAGGAATACAGCTGTGAACAGAACAAAGCAACCTGGTCCCTCTCCTCGTGGAGTTCCTCAGATCTCCGGTGCCCTAGGCTCTGCAGTCATGGAGTGTAGCATTTAACTTGACCTTGAAAAATGAGCCTGACATTCACGGTGTCAAATAGTTAAGAAAAATAAATAATTTTGAATATAGTACTTGTCATCAGCTTGCAATTTGTAATTGTATCTATTTTTAAAGTTTAACTGATACATTAAAAACATCAAAGTTGTACATATTAACAGAATACGGCCTGGCAGGCGTGAGGTTGTGAGTTCAATCCCCGGTATCCAAACAAAACAAAACAAAACAAAACAAAACAAAACAACAGAATATGGTGTTCTGTTTTGATACATGTATATATTGCATAATGTTTAGATCAGGTTAAGCATATTTATCTCCTCAAACATTTATCATTTCTTTATGGTTAAAACTTTCAAAATCCTATTTTTTTTAATTTCTTTTTGGTGGTGCTGGAGATTGAACCATGGACCTGGCATGCTAAGCAAGCACCGTACCACTGAGATACATCACCAGTCCTCAAATTCCCTTCTTCTAGCTTTTTGAAATGTTCAATACACTATTGTCATCCCTAGTCACCCGACTGCCATAGCACGCTGAACTTCTTCCAACTGCCTGCCCGCACTGAGTATCTGCTGGTCAACATCCCCCTGTGCCCATAGTTTCCCCTATCTCTGGTAACTGCTGTTTGACTCTTAACCTCTATGAGATCATCTCTTTTCGATTTCTCATATGAGTAAAATCAAGTAGTACTTGTCTTTCTGTGCTTGTTTTATTTCACTTAATGATTTCCAGTTCCATCCCCATGTTGGCCTACATGGCAGGACTTTATTCATTTTTATGGCTGAATAGTATTCAATGGGGTACATGCGCCGCATTTTCTTTATTCATTCACTGGTTGATGGACGCTGAAGTTGACTCTGTTTCTTGGCTATCGGGAATACTGCTGCAGTGAGTGTGCTCGTGGTGCCACAGTGGTCTTCTGAGCATGATCTACACACGTCACTGCTGCGTGTCCCATTCCATTTCCACTCCACCATCGTCAGTGGTGCTTTCCAGTCCTGTGACCAGGAGAGGGAGGTCTGGGCTGTAGCCAGTGTTTCTCAGCATATGCAGTAGTTTCCATTCCAAATCACCTGGATGTGTTTGGCAAAACTCAGCAGACCCACAATAAATATCACTGGTTTCTCTTACATGAGAGACTCAAATTATAAATAAAGAAAAAAATAAAAGATTATAGGAAATAAGAAGATAGATCTTTCCCAAGTGAATAGGGGATCAAGGGATGAAGCGGGGGGGAAGGGAAGAAGAAGGGGCTGAAAAAAACTTCAAGGTGTGTTATGTACCAATATGTACATGCATGCGCACCAACTCCACACAAGGACTGCAAACATTACATGCTGCAAACATGTGCTAATAAAAACCTCTCAACTTCTTTATCTTCACTTTGAACTCACAAAACCAGAGTCCAAGGACTTGGGGCCAAAGGTATGCATTTTTATCAGGTTTTCCTCCCCCAACTCCAGTCATTTTTATGCAAAATAAAGTTCAGGAATATTATTTTCAGAAGGATCTTGTCAAAATCAGTGCAAAAGTTATTCATCAATTGGTCAAACCAAACAAATCCAATCCAAAATTTGGAGCTGGAGGGCTGATATCAGGCAGGTGTGTGATAAATTTTATTTGGTGTCACATAGCCTCTTCCCCCAAAGGCAACAAGTATGCTAAGATATGACTTTTCAATGCTTAGTTGACTATGTCAAGGGCTGTAGCCAAGTTACTGGATTTTTCTGACCTTGCTTTTCTTATCTGCAAAGCAAAGGAGTGGATTTCATGATCTGTAAGCCCCTTTTTAGTATAGAAAATTATATAAGTCATACCACCTACTTTTGTCAACACAGATGTGGTAAAAAGCCACCTGCAATTGTGGCTAGTACTTTTATCCTTTTTTTTTTTTTTTTTTTTTTGCAGCACCAAGGATTGAACTCACAACCTCGTGCCTGCCAGGGCAGGCGCTTAAGGCACTGAGCCAAACTCCCCTCCCTGGTTTTTTGAGGCAGGGTCGCACTATGTAGCTCAGGCCTGCCTTGCGCTCACGTTGTAGCCCAAGCCGGCCTCGAACTCACAACGCTCCACCTACCTCAGCCTCCCGAGTGCTGGGATTAAAGGTGTGCGCCACCACGCCCGGCTACTTTTATACTTTTGTCTACACCATCCTCTGGAATATTACACCAACATTGCTCACCAGGCATTTAAAGGAAAAAGGAAAGGCAAAATAGAAATACATCTTAAGTAAATTTTGCCCTCACATGTTAATTTCAATTATATTTTTTCTTCCTCCTTCCAATGAAGTGTTCTTTCCTAGGTTGAATCATGGGGTTTATCACTTGTGAGATACTCATTCATTTAGTAATTCATTTATCCAACACTTAGGAATGTCTAGTACATTCTGGGGCAGGGCTGGACTTTGGAAATGTGGAAATGTACAAACACTTTGACCTTGTATGACTTTCCTTCTACAAAAATCATTACATTTTATACCAAATAGTCCATTTACATTCTTTTCAGCTCTAGACTTCTTCCTCATGAGAGAATGATGTTGAAAATGTTTGGAAAACATAAAAACCAAAGCACACTAGATTTTGATTTGTTTTGTTTTTGTTTTGAAACATCCAGCTGCTAAATCTCAAACCGAAATTTCAGGCAGGCAGATTCCCCAGCTGCACATCCTGTGGTCCACATGAGTAACCAAACAGGGTAAGTAGTGTGTCTTTAAGCCTTTCTGTAGCCCTGAATAATATTCCCTGAGTATAAGTAAGATGGAGAGGTTTTTGGTTTGTTGTTTGTTTATTTGTTTGTTTGTTTTTGAGACAGAGTCTCACTGTAGTTCAGGCTGGGCAGGAACTCACTAGGTAGCACAGGCTGGCCTTGAATTTACAGCAATGCCCCTGCCTCAGCCTAATAAGTACTGGGATTACAGCACCCCCACCCCCCCAGCTGGTTTGTTTTTAAAGGAAGTATTATGCTCATTTAGTAATAGCTTCTATGTCCTAGATAATAAATGTATATTTATTTATATCATATTTTTATAAGTAACTTTCAGAGGATGGCAGTACATTTTCAGAGGTTGACTGGTGTAGCTCCTGCCTCTGAAAAAAATATTTCAAACTTTCTCTTAGATATTGGAGTATTTTAATGACAAAATTCATGAAGATTATCATGCTTTCAGAAATTCTCCTTGCTCCATCAATATGACTTCTGCATTTTGAACTAACAGATTGCCTGAATTATGAGCTTCCACTTGCAGCTTGGATTTAAGGGGGAAACGAACATCTGGATTTATCTTTTGTGTTTGTTTTTTTGAGGCAGGGTCTTGCTATGCAGTTCAGGCTGGCCTTGAACTCACTATGTGACACAGCCTGGTCTCAAATTTATGGTGATCCCCCTACATCATCCACCCAAGTGTGGGTTTATCTTCCTGCTCAATTGTATTTTAGAAATGCGCTCTAAAACAAGGTTGCTCTCCTAATATGTTGTTCATTTACAGTAATTTGAATTTATTTTTCTTTTGGGGATGAAACTCAGGGCTTTGCACATGCTAGGCAAGTACTCTACCACTGAGCTGTACCTCTAGTCCTTCCTGAATGGATTTTTAATTTAGGTTTGCAGATGAATCTCCATAAAAATGATGGGAGCCTCTTTATATTCCCCCCAAAGAAGACCTAAGCAGAGTGCCCTGTTTTTCTCTGAGGAGACATGAATTGGTAAATGGGAGGCTTCCTGTCACTGTACCTCAGATGTGAAACAGGAATTCTTTGCCATCCCTCTTCCTAGTATTTAAAAGATTTCATCTGGTCTCACACATATATTTCTCCATTATGGGAAACCTTCTATGTCATAATTACCAAGTTAAAACAACATAGAAAACTGGTTTTTACTTCACTGTTTGCATAGAGTAACACCCAAGGAATTTGCAGAGTGAGTTTGATGCTGAGCTAAACCACACGTGTGACTAGAGAGGGAGGGAAAGTCTCCTGTCCACAGGCGCCGCTAGACACATTTTTCACAGCTCAGCAGAAATATGACTAATACTTACTCCATGAGACAAACTATTGTGTCTGTGAGGAAGAAATTCCCCTGCTAGAACGAGATGCTATGTTCAGTGTCCTGGGGTGGGGAGATCCTGTATAAGCCACACAAGTGTCCACTGATAATGGGCCTTGGTTCTCACTACTCCATGTACAGCATTTCCTTTTTCCCATCTCCAGCTTTCCAGTACATTTCCTAAGAAATAGAAACCCTAGCTGTTCTTTTCTGCTGCATTCTTACTATGTGGTAAATGATTAATTTCATACAATTAAGAAAGTTTCTTCACAAAGAGACTAAATAACCTGCTGGGGAAAGTATAAAAGCACATGTGTGGGAGCTATATTGGTATTTGGGGCACGGTTGTATTTGATTTTTATGAATATTTCCCTGTTCCACAGAGAAATCTGGGGAGGCCAGAACAACACTGTGTAATGCCTTTTTTTTAAAGCTCATGGGAGTCTGTTCATTTTTATATTGAAAAATTGCCTCCATCTAAAACTACTGAGAGGTCTCAAAATTCCATATATAGTGAGTTGAATGTAAAGGCTCCTTATAATTTTGGAAAACTTGGTATTTAAGCACTTATGATGTTAACACTTTAAAAATGTGTACCTGTCACAGGTTAGAGGAATACATAGAGGTGTAGGTATTAGTTGGTTTTCCTGTCCTGGAGACACAATATCCAACAACCACAATTTAAGGAAGAAAGATCCTGGTTTCAGAGAATTCAGTCCATGGTTGGCTGACTTCAACACAGGAACATCATGGTAGAAGGGTGTAGTGAATTAAAGATGCTTAGCTCATTGTGGCTGGGAAACAGAGCAGAGTACAGTGTTGGAGAGGAGCAAGGTAGGGGCCATATGTAACACCCCGGGTCATGCCTCCCTGACTCACAGAGACATCCAAGAACATGCTTTACTAATCTGCTAGGCATTTCTTAATTCAGTGAAATTGACATATGAGGATTAAGGGTCACAGTTACGTACTTGATCCAAATAATCCTTAACAATGTTTATAGGTCCTATCTCCCACTTTACACACAAGGAAACAGAGGCCACAGGAAGGAAGAGTAATTTGCTCGAAGAGTTAGAAAGTAATGGCAAAAGGCAGAGCTAGTGATGCACACCTGTGATCCCAGCATTTGGGAGACTGAGACGGGGGATTGCGATAGATTGAGGTCAGCCTCAGCCACATAGTGAGATCAACCCCAGCCTGAACTTGTAGCAAGATCCTGTGTCAAAATAGCAACAACAAGCTGGGTGTAGTGGTGCACGCCTTTAATCCCAGCACTCAGGAGGCTGAGGTAGGCAGAGGGCTGTGAGTTTGAGGCCCGCTTGGGCTACATGAGCACAAGGCCGGCCTGAACTACATAGCGTGACCCTGTCTCAAAAAGCTGGGGCCGGGAGTTTGGCTCAGCGGCTTAAGCACCTGCCTGGCAGGTGTGAGGTTATGAGTTTGATCCCTGGTGCCACAAAAATAAATAAATAAATAAATAAATAACAACAGCAAGAAAAGTAAGAGAAAGAAAGAAAGAGAGAGAGAGAGAGAGAGAGAGAGGGAGAGAGACAGGAGAAAGTATAAAGAGAATACCATTTCTGTCAGCTCAGGTTGATTCTAGAGCTCATGATCTTAATGATCTCTGTTACTTCTATTGTGAATGGTAAAAGAGCTACTTTAATTAGTGATTCTGTAGAAAAAAGACAGAATTCATATATTAGGTTCTCTTGGCTTATTTTTATAGGCAATTATATGGCACTACATCCAAGCTCTCCTGAATTTCCTTAGCAAAGATATGAACAAAGATTCTAAGCAGGCTGGAATTCTGTGCTCTTCATGTTGGTCCTAGTGTCTCATTTCTTTGTCACCATCTTTTCCCAAGAAGTGAATCCACAGTCATGTACCCTTTTTATTTAAAAAGTGACAGTATATTTATTGAGTAATTAGAAAACAAAGCTATGTGAAATAAGAAAACACAAAGTAGTTAGCATGATGGAAACTGCGTGATTCAGTTTAAAATTCAGTATTTCCTATTTGTATTAGTCACTTTTCTCGATGGGACAAAATACCCAACACCTACAATTTAATTGAGAAGAAGTTTATTTTGGTTTACAATTTGTGTAGGTTTCAGTCCATATTCTGCCAGCTTCAAGGCCAAGCGACACGTTTGGAAGGACCTGGAGAGGAGAGAGCTGCTCTCTTCATGGGATCCAGAAAGCAGAGGAGAGATAAAAAGAGGGGCCAAGAAGAGGAACCTTCTAAATCATGTCCACAGCAACCCACCTCTTCCAACCCCACCTACTAATAGGAAGCCAGCTCTATCACCCCCATAATCCCACAACCAGACCCCACCTCCTAACTGCAAGTCAGCAATATCACCCCATAATCCAATCACCTTCCAAAAGCTCTACTTTTGAGCTTGAGAGGATTTGGGAGGCATCCAGATATAAACCATAACACAGTCATTATGACTTTGACCTAAAATGAGTGCTGGACATGGAACTACAATATTTAATATTTGCTTTGCTGGATTTTGGCCTTGCTTGGGTTCAATTGCTTCCTATGGCACTATTCCTCTCTTTTGGAATGGAAATGTTTACTTTGTGTCATTGTATGTTGGAAGTACTCAACTTTCTTTTTAGTTTTTACAGGAGTTCAAAGCTAAGACTTTGCCTGGAGTCTCAGAAGAGACTTTGGATTTGAACTTTTCAGCAATGTTGGAACTGTTAAAGCTTTGGTGACTATTAGGGATCAACTAAATATGTTTTACATAATGGCATGAGCCCTTTGTGGGCCAGGGGCGGACTGTTGTGGTTTAGATCTAGAATGTCTGCACAAAATCTCATACAGTCAGAGGTGGTACCCTTGAAAGGTGATTGGATCACGGGAGCACTGTACTAATCAGCAGATTAATCCATTGATGGATTCATGTGCTATTAGGAGGTAGGCCCTGGTTAGAGGGGGTGGACCACTGGAGCCATGATCTGGAAGGGTTGTTTCTTTCCTTCCTTCCTTCCTTCCTTCCTCCCTTCCTTCTTTTTTGGACGGGGTCTTCTTTATAGTGCAGGTTAGCCTTAAACTCACTAGGTAGCCCAGGCTGACCTGGAACTCACAGGTGTCCTCCTGCCTTGGCTTCCTGAGTGTTAGGATTTCAGGTGTGTGTCACCATGCCTGACTTTGGAAGGCTACATTCTTGTGCCTGGGTCTTTCTTTCTCTGCTTCCTGGCTGCCCTGGGTTGAGAAACTTTCTGCTGCCATGCCCTTCCACCATGCCCCTTTCTGCCTGGGTGCCAACCAGTCATGAAATCATGAGCCAAAATAATTCTTAGCTCCTTTAAATTGCAGGTGTCTGGTATTTTGTTCCAGTAATGGGAAAGTGACTGATATACCTATTTTCCCTTTGGCTGAATTTCTGATATAAAATATTCCACAAAGCATTCTTGTACTATTTCTAATTCTGCTCAGACATCTTCAGATAGATACCCAGACCTCGGGCATCAAGTCAAGGCTGTGGCCATCTGCAAACCATTAGGTTGATAGAAAAAGATCTTATGACTCCCAATCCCCCAGACTTGGCTTATTTACTTTCCTCTTGGATGACTGGATGCTAAATATGAGATTTGTCTTCCCCACATAGTTCTTGCAATGGTCAGGAGTGGGACACGCCTCCCACCTATCCTGCTCCAAACTGTTACTTTCTCTAAGGCAGGAACTTTGTCTTTATGTTCCTAGAAACTTGTGCTATCCCTAGCATTGAGCACATACTAGGGAGCTGATGCATAAAAGAGTAACTGAATGTGTACTGCTTAAGCCCATGGAAGACTCTTGGTCTCACACTGTCTTTGGAAGAATGTTACAATAGAAGAAGGTTCCAGCTCATGGGAGAACCCCTGGGCCAATCTTTCAAACAGAGCCTCAGTAAATAAAATATGCAACTTAAGAGGTCTCCAAGAGAGATTTCTTTGCACAAGTAAATGGAAACAATAGTCTCTCTTATGTTTCCTCCAATACTAAATTCTTGGTACTGAAAGTTGGCCCTAATCAGTAGTCCTTGCTCTCAAATTTGGAATGCAAAGTAAAAGCTTTGTCATGATGTGTGCCAAGCAAGCCACAGTTCGGAAATACAAATATAAACAAAAGTCCCTGAAAAAAATTTTATTTACTGGGGCAACATTTAGCAACTTCAACAAATGTATATAACAATAAACATATAACAACAACATTGGAGCTATCTTTTATTTAAAAAGATAACAATACCTCCACAATCATTTTTTAAATTAGTGTTTCCCATTTTGCTTTTCCTCTAAACATAATAAGTGGGTAAGTAGTATGATGGATCTTTGGACATTGGACATTGTCTACATTTCAATAAACATCAAGGCTCATGAGGCATTTGAAGGATATCCACAGTACTATCCTTCCCAAAGGTCCTAATGACTTCTCTGGATCTTTTCTTATGCTGCCTGGAGAGACCAGGCAAAAGTGTGGCTCATGAGTGTCACTTGAGAGGGAACTTCTAGAGCCAGCTCTAACCTCAGGATTGTACGCCATTGATACCTAGATTCAAGATCTTTCTGAAAGTGTCTGGTGTCAGCCCAGCTCTACCATATCAGCCTAAGGAAGACCATCAACTTTGAAATTCAGTGTGACTTTCATTAAACTGTAGTGTAGAGATGAAATTTTTACCTTATTAATACTGATATGATCTTTTACCGTCAGAAATGATGATTACACTTTGTTCCCTTTCCGTGGACCTCATCACAGATAGTCTCATAAAATAGTTGACTTGTGTGTGAATCTTGGCATCTAAGACTGTGTTAACCTTTTACTAGTTGTTTATGTATGTACTTCCCTTACCCTTTACTTTGGAGGTCAGGAAACTCAATGAATCCTGACTTTAAAACTTCTAGTAGCTATAAAAAGTTAGACGAGTTATTTCATCTTCTTTGGCTTTAGTGGTCTTATCTGAAAAACAGAATGACAGCTTCTATCTCTGTGTTGATTGAAGGATTCAGTGAGTGAACATAAAATGCTTACTGTCCTGCCTGACACACTGTGGCAGCTGAGAGGTAATCCTGTTATCAGTGAAGACATTCTGGAGTAGATTCAAGATTTTTGATCCCAGATCTTTCCTTGGCAGGGAGGAATTCCTCAAGGTCTGCCCTCCGCCAGGCTCTACCAGAGCTGGAGCCCCCAGGCTTAGAGCCTATTCTGATTAGGGACTGCAGCCTTGCCCAGCATTAAGATGCTCTGTCCCCTTTCCATGACATGTAGTTAGTATCACTCAGTGATAGGGTTGTATAATAAAGCCTTACAAAAATTAAACATGACAACTTCTATTTAAAAGATTAAACCATACCTTTGGGTATTCATGTCTTGTCTTTGACCACTCTCATTCCCCTTACCCCGCAGAGGCAGACCAGAAAGGAAACCCTGATGCTATCCATCTGACAGCCAATATTTTTGAGAAATTACATTGTTCAAGATACTATGCTGAGGATGCAGCATTTAAAAAGATGTGCAAAACTAAAAGAGAAATGTAAGGCAAGGCATGGTTCAGGGACCCCGTAGTTTGTGTTGCCGAGATGGGAATCAGGTGTTAAAAGGCAGTTGACAACACCCAGAAGTTACTAAGCAGCAGCTGAGTGTTTCAGGGACAACCATAGAAATCAAGGTGGCTGGAGGGGTTAGGTCTGGAGTGCTGGCTCTGGGATCAGGCAGGGCCCTGAAGAGAAATTTGCTGTCTTTGTGTTTCCTATGTTGGACTAAAGAACACTGTGAATTCTAATCTTCTTGGGTACAGTAATTCCTTTGTTGATTCTCTACAGTAGGAATTAAGACTCATATCTAAGTAAAATGAGCAAAGCCTGCAAATTAACTAAAGAAGGTAGAACCATTTATAAATCTCACCTCTGAGACCCTCAATTTAAAGGACAGGCCCTGGCCAGGTCTTTGCTTGGAAGGAAATACTTTCTGATCTACTTACAGGCCTGAGAAGTGTTTCTCTCAATAATTTTTATGACCTATTTCATGTAAGACCAGACAAACCAAAACCCATAGCTGTAGCTTTCCGTGGTATGAGAAATGGCCATTTAATAATATTTTTATTCCCTTACATAACCATGAACGCTTATACTGTATATCTTTCTGTTGCATAGATTCCCTGGAATAGAATTGCTGGGTCATAGAGTGGTCCTTTGTTAAGTTTTAGTTGTTACTGTCAGGTTTTTCAAAGTGCCTGTCCAAATTTATACTCTCACTGACAATTTAGGGGAAGTATATATATCATTGCAAACATTTTGTATTGTTCTTTTTTAGTTTTAGCCACTTAAATGCTATATACTTGGGTCTCTTTGCTATCTTAGCTTTATTTCCTAAGGCAAATGGGGGTGAAGCTTCTTGTCATACGTGTGTTAGATATTTGGATATCTTCTTTTCAACAGTAACTGGTATAGTGTTTTTTAATTGCAATGTTTGATTTTTTAAAATTTATTTGCCATGGTTCTGTACATATTCTGCATGCCAGAGCTTTATTGGATGTAGTTATTGCAGGCATCTTTTCTCTGGTTGTCTTAGAGTTTGATGGTTGGCAAATACATCCAGGAGAAAAGAAAGCAAAATGTTGGGCTCCTCTCTTCAAAATCTTCTTTTCTCAGGAATTTTTGTCTAAGACCTCAGAGTCTGGGTAGCTTCTTGATGACTACTAAACATGTGACTTGTATATGCATAATATTTTATGCAGGCTTTCTCTCAGTTTTTCACGTTATAAAGATTGGTCTACTATAGCTATTCTTCTATCTCGAGAGGGACAGATTTATGAATGAAACTGTCATTTGGTGCATTTCAAAGTAAAATTATAGGATGGAGAAAAATGGATGGTATCCCATAGGCACACATAGGTAAATTATCCTAGGCTGAAGCTGAGGTGAGGGAATTGTGGTAAGCGGAGGACAAGAAGAGTTTAGACTGCTGCCATGAGGGGTTGACCTGTGACTCCTGGGCCTTATCCTTGGAGATAGGAATACAATAAACCAATGAAGAGTTTGGGGATCCTAAAGCAGTGCCACCACCACCATTACCACATAAAACTGCAAACTCTTTGAGGAACCACCATCCAGTGGAGCAATGATTTTAAGAAAGGAAAAAAGGAAGGAAGGAAAGAGGGGAAGAAGAAAGGGAAGAAGGAAACTTTTGGAGAAGACACAGCCAGTTGAGCAGGCTGCAGAGTTTCTGCCAAGCCACAAGTCAACCAGAAAGCCACACTAAAGCTGTGTCTTTAAAGATAACAAAAAGACACCTGTGGAACCAGAGGAGGTGATTCATCTAATTAGAATCCTGTTCAACATCCACAAGGTAAAGTTCCTAGAGACAGTGTGTTCTCAGAGGTGCAGAGCAAGAGTCTCTAAGTGAGGGGACCAGCTCAAATGTCTGTCAAGACTGTGAATCATACAGAAACACATCTTGTAACGGTTCTCAGTCATGGAATCCTTTCCAGATGAGAATCCACAAGCAGATTATTGATTTACAAGTTGTCTGTGGTTGTTAAGCAAACTGCTTTCATCAATATTGAGGTTGACCAGATGTTTGAGTCAACTATTTTAATAAACTGACTATCAATTGTTCTTTAAAAAACAAAACAAACAACAACAAAAACAAGACTATATTAGGAGCTAGAAAATGCCTCTTCAGTGATATGTATTCCAAGTACTATGGGAGGGGGGCTTTCAAATCTAGCCTGCCTTCCAAAGAATGGTGTATAACTTAGCTGAAAATGGTCTCAGAGATGTGAAGAGGTCTTATGTTGCAATGAGGAGGACATATCTATGGGGGCCTACTGATAGGAGCCCAAAGTAGGGCTGGTGATCCTGGATTTAATACGAGACCGAGGCTGATGCCTAAGGTTACTCAGGATAGACCAAAGAGAAAGCAGGACAAATCTGCTGGTCAGATAGTCTTGATATCAGGCTGGCATTGCTTTGGATTTTGTTTGCTTGTTTGCTTTTTGCTTAGTTTTGTATTTTGCACTGCTGGGGATGGAACTCAGAGCCTTGTACACACTAGGCAAGTGCTGTACCACTGAGCTGTCCCCCTCTCAGCCTCTTTGGTTCTGAGGAACATTTTGCTGATCCATGCCCGACACCCTTCTGGAGAGAAGAGGAAAAACAGCAGAGAATTAAGGGAATCCCAAATCAACAGAAGCTGTATCTAAATAAAACCAGAGTTTTCAACTGGACAAGGCTGAATTTCTTTGGTGGTAAGATTTGGTATTCCACTACCATAAGTGAGTTCCCAAGGGGTCCTGGTTACTGCTTGATTTGGTGGCAGACCTTGGCATTACTCACACGGTGCTGATTTTTTCGAGTGTTCAGAATGTGAGAGTTGTGGGGTCAGTGAGGCTTCTACCCAGATTTCAAAGGAAGACCTGGGATGTTAGACAAGGACCCCCTGAGAGGGCAATGTGTAAAGCAGAAAAATGAAGCTGAAGGTCCAGCCGAAGTCTCAAGAAGTCAGCAATGCCAGGAATGTGGAACATCTGTCAAGAACAGTTTCAGGCAGTGAGTAGAGCCAGTCTAAGAGAGAGACTCCAACTGGGCTATAACCAGCGAGGCTATAATGATGTGGCCCCCCAAGCCCTTTGGAATACTTAGCTTTTACTACTGTGTGACCCAGATGCAGGATATGAAGCTACAAGGCTTAATGTTTGCCTTGCTTAGTTTCAGTTTTTGTTTCAGGCAAATTCTTTTCTATCCTCCTATTCCTTGATTTTGGAATGGCAATTTTTACCCTGTGTCATTGTATCTTGGGCTCATGTAAGTTGTTTTTTATTTTTATAGAGGTTTACAGCTAAGAGTTTGCCTTGAGTCCAGCAAAGACTTTCACTTTTGAAAAACAGTGAAAGTGTTGAGACTTTGGGGAAGGGATTGTCACATTTCTGATTGTAGGCAGGGTAGTGAGGTAGAATTATGAGCTTATGATTTTCTTTATTTGGATATTAAGTACAGTTTAGAAGATGTGTGGATATTAAGTATGATTTAGAAGAGGTATGAAGTTGACAAGGGGTGGAATGTGGTGGCTAGGGTGGAGTGTCAATTTGATTGATTTAGGGAATCCTTCCTGAAGATTGTTAGAATCTCCTAGCTGTGTTTGGGTGGGTCATGGAGGCATGACCTTAGGGTCTATATCTGGTCCCTCACCCCTTCCTCTCTAGTGCTATTTCTGTGCTCTGCTTCCTGGTCATTGTGAACTCAGCAACTTTCCTCTGCCCTGTTCTTCCTTTTTGGTGCTTCTGCCTTGGAGCCAGCTAACCATAGCTGGAATACACTGAATCATGAGTCAGATTAAAGCTCTCCTTAATTGTAGGCATTGGATAGTGTGTCTCAGAAATGGAAAAGGTGACTTATACAAAGGATAACCTCTCATATCACCTTAGGATCCACCTGTCCCCCAGTCTACATATGATAACTTGCCTGTCTCCATCTGGGAGTTCCACTGGTTTATATATTTTCAAGTATCAATTTTCTTATTTACATCAACAAAGTAAAGGTCAGGAGGCATTTATTTTTCTGGTTCTGGTTTTATTAAGCTAACTGAAACTGGCTTGAGTCACGTTTTACACTAAGGGCATAGATACAGCTTATAAACATGTGTGTTTTGCAATAAAAAAATTACTCAGGCCAAGATCTCACCAGGAAGGGAATTGCTAAAATTCCTGTGTGCAGTTAGAATATTTTCTTATCTAAACATGTATCATGAGTCTGTCAGGGAGATTGAAAGGCTCCAAGATACCTTGCCCTCAAGTAACTTGCCTTTATTTCTTATAAGACTGTCTGAGATTCCATCACGCATTTTCATTCCTTTGGTTCTCAAAGGCATCATCAGTTTTTCAATTAAAGCATAGATATCTCCTGACAAAGTTCACAGTATAAGCTCTTAGCAACAGTCAACAGTCATTTATTTTGTGGTTTCTAGCCTGTGTCTCAATGGTGGTACAAAGGATGTTATCATAGAATACTGGGAACAGCTTCTCAAGTGGTCTTAGGGCTAGATCATCATAATCATCACCAGTGGAGGTTTAAGAAACATCCATGCTCATTAACTTGGAAATCTTGAACTATGTTTTCAAAATAGAAATGAATTCATGAATAAACTGAGGAATCCTGTCTTCTCTGTGTGATTGGTCATCTGGGATCAGTTGGCCACTAGTTCTGTGACTAAGAGCAAGTGGCTTACCTTTTTAAGCCTCAGGGTCCTTCTTGTCTGTGAAATGGGATAATACTATTGCCCATCTTATTAGGAGGTGATTGGGTACAAATGAGGTACAGTCCTAAAGAAATAAGCCCACTACTTGGCGCAGTATAAAGACTCAATGGGTGAGTGTAACGGAAATCTGTGAATTGTCACTCCTTCCATTAAAATGCAGTTGAGTTTCTTCATCTAGTGCCAGTTTTGTGCTAAAACTGTCTTGCTCCATGAGTGACCCAGAGTGGTAGTGTTATATGAATTTGGAGGTCAGTTATCCATCAAAAAACATGCAAGGCCCTATCCAGTTGACAGGGCCCACATGGTGCCCTGTGTTATATGTTCTTCACATTTGAAAATATGCCAAAGTAAAATAAAATATCAGGACAACAGGAGCTCAGGAACTGCTTTTATCTTATATGACATGTAGTACTTACTGTATGCTTTACAAATAGTAGTGCATTTCTTTTGCATATGAGTCCATTGGGTAAATTTCCTGATGATCTTCATTTTACACATGAGGAAATTAAGGTATTGAAGTTTAAGTTACTTCTTGAAGTCTGAAAGCTAGTGTAAGAAGTGCAGCCAAGATTTAAGTCAGATATTCTGACTCTAGAGTCTGGGATACGTTGTCCCCTGTGTGTAAAAATGTTTGCACGCATATGCATTTGTACTCACACTCAGAGGTTTCACTGTGCATTATGCCTGCCTTCACTGTTCCTGGAAGCGTGTGTTGGTTACAGCAATATGCATTTTTCTTTCCTCCTGTCTCTCTGTTGTGCTGTCTCTGTTTTTGTCTGTCTCCCCGCTAGGGTTGGGATCCAGGGCCCCCAAATGGTGGGCACATGTTGTATCACATCACCAAGCCCACACCTCCAGCCAGGGTAGATATTTCCAGCAGTGAACCCATACAAGATGGCAGAGACATGTGGCAGGAGAGGAGAGGGTTGGATGGTAGGACTGTTTGCAGAAGAGGAGTCTCAGTTACCTGTGGAATCTTTTCAGGGAGCTACAGTAACAAGTGAGGGCAGAGCTGCCATCCCTAGAGAGTTCTCACCTCACTCTTCATTTCCACCCTCAGCTGGAGAAACCAGTCAACTGGAGCCAGTGAAAAGGAGAAGTTACTGGCATCCAGTGTCCAGATGAAAGAGGAAAAAGTGTGAAAAGGAGACTTTTTGGAACCCTCGTTATGTTAAATATGCTAACAGAGGAGTCTAAGGTGACAGAGGGCAAAAATAAAAAAGAGACACAGAGATTTATACCCCTGGGGCAAAGCATTCAGCTGCCACTTCACTAACCAGGGCTCTGCAAAACAAGGACTTGTAGCATGGGCTTGTACCCCTACAAAGGAAACCAGTGACCCACTTGTGTGTCAAGCAGCTCTGGAATTGTGTGCCAGGTTCCATACCACTTATGAGGACATTTTGGCACCTGTGGTTGGGGAAGCAGAGGCGACAGGGAAGGAACTAATAGTCATAAGGCTACAGAGGTGCAGAGCTGGCTCCACCTGGGCAGCCCCTGGCAGACGTTCACAGACTGCTGTAATTTCTGCCAGGTGCCAAATTGTGAAAGGGTCACCTGGAGCATTCTGCCCTTTTGTTGGCAGATTTGGTAGAAAGGTAGGTGGAGAGGCAGCGCAGTCTGGAGGCTCATCAGAAGGAAATAAGGAGGCTGGAGGCCAAGTGATTGAGAGAACGATGGTCTGGGGATGTCAAAGGGCACTGCCAACTGAGAGGTAGGGACTAGAGCAGAGGAGAAAGAATGCTGGGGATGCATCATATGGCATGTTAAATGTAAAGTCTAGCTCATAGGGGAGTGGATGCAGGGCTGTGTGAAATCCACCAGCATTAGAGTGTTTGCTTTGTTTTATTCCATTTTTCCATACCCAATTAGTACTTCTGTATTGGGGAAGCTGTTGGATTGGAAACAAAGCAGAAGCAAAATGTAACTTTCTGCAGGGTATTTAGGTGGGGAAGAGACTCCAGGCTGGTGGGGCTTTGATGACTCTTGAATGGATGGTTTGTTCATTTGCTTATTTTTTGCACAAGCTGGTAGGCCTTCCCACCCAACAGCAAGTCAATCACTCCTCTGTTTGCCTCACCACTGGGACAATGCTGGGGAGAATCCAAAGTATCTCTAGTGCTTTCTTGGAATGGCTTATTTCACATGACCTCACCACAGTAAGAAGATGAATTTCTCAACCAGCCACTTCCTTGTCCAATAAGTGAACTTGGAATGTGCATCATGTCTCTGGGCAAGCAGGAAGCAACAGAACTGTTGCTTCAGTGGCTTCATTGTCTGCTTGTCATATATTAATAGTAATGATCTTTAGTGGTTGCACTCCTTAGTGAAATTTCAGGTTCAGGTATGACTTCTTGCCAATCAGTAATATCCTTTCTTGGCTGCGGATGTAGCTCAGTGGCAGAATAATTGCTTAGTGCTCATGAGGCTTTGGGCTCCATTCCTGGAACTAAAAATAAGTAAATAAACAAGACCAGCTCCTCACAAGGCAGATGCAAAAAGACTGCAAGTTTAAGATGGAGTCTGGCATCTTAGTGGATCTTGTCTCAAAAAAGAAAAAAAAAAAAAAAAGAAAGAAAGAAAGAAAGAAAATTCTACTTTAACAAAGAAATTTTTCCAAAATGCATAATAATTTGGGTAAAGCTATTTAAGTGGATCCTAAATGACTTTATGAAGTCAATGATGGCACTGCTAGCTGTTATGTGTACTTGCACATAATAGACGAAGACAGTCTAAGGTGAACTCTGTTCTCTAAAAGGAAAGCAGCACCTTGCACTGAGCATCTGTTTAGTCTCTTTCTGAGGATTGCTTGTTTAAAACAGGTTGTCTGTTTTTATTAGAGAATTCCACATGGGGAAAATGTGTTTGCTGAGACTTTCATCCTGAAATGACATGGAAGATATAAAACACACAGACGGGATGAAGGTGGGAGGAAGGAAGGAAGCAGGTTATTCCAGAGGCATGAAGAGTGGCCAACAACTTTGTTTTCCTTCTTTCCCTTTACAAAATGGTAAAACGCCAATTTTTTAAAACTCTTGATGCAGTAATGGGAAATTGTCAGCAGAACAATTTCACTAATCTGTAAGTTTGGGAAGCCACTGTAGGTGTTCAAGGTAGTTTTATTATAATCTGAAAGAGAAAATTTTAATGTCACAGTTATTTTAAATTATTTTAAATTGGAAGATGTTCTTAATAGTGTAATGATCAAATCTAATCTTTTAACTTGTCCTACAGAAAGCTATATTTAATTTAAAAGTTTGGGTTTGATTTTTAATATTTGTGACTTACTTAAAGCTTATAATTAGAAAGTTTGTGTAAAAATTAAACAGTAACTCCAAGCTTGAGGTACTATTGCTCAAATTTAAGACAATAAAGATTCATTTAATTCTCACACTCATTAATTCAATATATATTATGTGCCGAGGGCGTAAAATTTTAAAAGATTTTTTTCTACATTACTCTATTTCTCCATTCCAACACTGAAGTTTGGAAATTCCTTTAAGAAACTAAAAGTGCAATAGTGTAAGTTTGTTAAGCAAATCAAGTCAGTCTATAAGTATTGACATGTAAGTATATTCATTTCATATAAATACATATACGACACATTTGATGAATATTTATTGCAATTGACAATGATACCCTAAGACTATTTTTCTTAAAATGTACTAAACTAAGAATAAAATGACAATCATCAAATTGTGAGCTCAAATTTAGATTTTAGCCCATTTATTACCCTAGTTTTGAAACTGAAGCCTCAAAATTACATATTTTTACCAAATTATAACACTCTTTAAAGAAGTACATGGTTAGTGTGTACCTACTTAATCATTCAAGATTCTATAGTCCTTTTATACAGATAAAAGCTGCTAACTCTAACATCCTAGTGGAAATCCATTTTCTAGGTAGCTTAACTTCAAAAATCACTTCCTTTCTAACATCATCTGTCCCATGCCAGTAACGCTCAACTTCAGATGTGGCTCAGTTTATCTTTGTTGAAAAACAGAAGTAGTACTTGCTCTTCCTCTCTTCCTACCCATTTACAATTTGACATCTAAACCTCAATAAGCATTTATATGACAGAGTTAGGAAGACTATGCTGTTGGAGGCAGAGTGGATTCAACTAAACATAAATGGAGAATAGAAAGGCCTGGCAGGAAGTAAAAGAAATTCAGGGAGAGTCCAACCAGGGAAGTGTTCAACAGAAGGCCAAGAATGAGTTTTTTGTTGTTGTTATTTTTGTTTTTTGTTTTTGTTTTCTGTTGTTGTTTTTGCAATGCTAGGGAATTTGTGAATTCTAGGCAAGCACTCTAGCCCTGAACTACATTCCTAGCACCAAAAATGAGCTTAATGGAAGGAGGGATTTGGAACTTAGGGATGCAAAGGAAAATTTGAGAGAAAAGGAGTGCTTGTAAGTTTTTCATTTCACAGTAAGTTTCTGGGTTCAGCAAACACATTTTCTATGCTGAGGGCCCCAGTGACAATAAATGCTGACTCTATAACCAAATGGTAAGTAAGAATTGGACATCGTTTAGATATATAGAATAGCTACTGTGTTTTGATTCAGAGACTGTTAACTTTTTCAGCTGTCTCTCAGGCTAACTATAAATGATGAAAAATAAAACAAGCAAAAGAACATCAGTTTCATTAACATAAGCAATGTTACAGGTAGTTTTTTTTTTTTTTTTTAAAGAATTCATCTTTTGAGGGTGAAGCCCAAGTTTAGGTCTTTCTGTGCATTGCTTGGTGTTTGCATTTGGGCTCCGGAGGAGACAGGCATGTGCATGAGCTTGGGCTGCTCCACTCAAAGCATGCTCACAATTTAAGATTGGCTTCTCAGGGAGCACTGGACTTGACTGTATTTTCTTCGAAGATGGCTGGAGATGTTTCTGAGCCAGGAATGGGGTAGAGAGAATTCTGGTAGGGAAAGGTTTTTAGTGGCACTAACCAAGGAATCTGGAATCTCGATTATTTATCTAAAAACATAAAGCTTTCATCATGGCATCGTAAAACTACAAGGTGGTTTTTTGTGTGTCAGCAACGCTTCAAAAATATAAATTAGAGATATAAGTAGCTCAGTGATAGTATTTGCCTAGCACACTTGAGGTCTTCCTATGTTTGATCCTCAGCACTGGAACAAAAAAGTAAACAAAAAATATAAATTAGACTGTAGTAACTTGAGAGTGGGATAGAAAACTAGTAAAAAAAAATCATGGGAAAGAAAAGAGAACTCTTCCACACATGTGTGTGTATACATGCATGTGTGCATACCTGCCTCTGACTACAGCTCTCGACTACACATGACACACACAGGCAAATGGATTAAAGGAAAAGGAAGATGGATCAAATACAGAGCTAAAAATAGCTTTTTGGAACTCCAGTCAAGCCTACCCCCTCCTTTTTTTCAGGGATTTGAAACACACAGTGAAGTGAGTCCTGCAAGCTCCAATCAGCCAGCAGAGAGACCTATTTGTATTTGGTGAAGTGGTTATGAGGAAGGAGAAATGTGTTCTTCCTTTGGAAGTCTAGAAATCTCAAATGCTCCAAAATTAGCTGGCACGTCGGCAGATTTTCCTGGCTGTCCTGTAGAGATGGCTGTGCTGAGTCAGTGCAGTCTTTGACCACTTTCTAGATCCTGGGGCACTGGGCAGAGAGAGTGCAGGTCAGTTTATTCATGTTACTTGCTGGTATCCTGGTGTCTTTTATAAACAGGCTATAAAACTGCATTTGAGCTCCTATGGGGTAAGCACTAAATATAATGTTTTCCTATGGGATTGCCATTGTGTGGCTGTATGCAAGGTCCTTTCTGTAGCTGGTGGGACTCAAGATGAGACAGAAAGACTGTCTTCTTTCAGGTTCTGTGAAAGAAAGAAAGCAAAAAGCTTTCTCAAAGTCACTCAGAAGGAGACTGCCCAAAGTAAGAAAAGTGTGTTAAGAAATTCCTTTCTGAGGTGGAATTCAGGGAGAGGCTGACTTATTTATTGAGGGTATTGGCTCAGTATCCTGTGACCAGAAATCCTAACCAAATACTGCACAGTTCTAGAGGGTTTTAGAAGCAAAATTAATTCTGCAAAGAGTGCTAGGCGTCTTCTGTATGTCAGAAAATGTACTGTGTTACTGGAGATAAAGATGCACTGGAAATGATTCCTTTTCCAAGATTTGGATAATCTAAACATGAAGATTCTGCAGGAGAATATGACAAAACACATGTCTAGGTGGTAGAATTGCAATTATTATTATTATTAATGTTCTGTAACTTTTTAGAAAAGACTG
>RJWM01024957.1:0-29981 GCA_004363535.1 Dasyprocta punctata | reverse complement strand
TGATCCATCTCTTTGTGATTGTGTTCATTCAAGAAGTCCCTCAAGAATCCTCCCATCTCATGCAAGGGCTTCCTCTCACCATGGTTCTAGCTCCAGTTTACCAAACTCCCTCCCATTTAATCCCAATTCCTCCGCGCAGCTCCACTCTGGGGTTCTGGTAACATTACCTCCTCTCATTTTACCTTCACCAAAAATGGCTGAGATTGACCTTCTACTTCTACTGTTTTTTTTTAACTCTCCCTAAATCCATTAAACTTGGCCCTCATATGAAATTCCTTCTACAAAACAATTTGCATCCTTTTTTTTTTTTTTTTTTTTTTTTGGACTGGGGATTGAACTAACAACGTTGGGCTTGTCAGGCAATTGCTTATGCCACTGAGCTAAATCTCTGGCTACAAAACAATTTAAAATGGGTTCTACTTGACTGGTTTTGCTCCAACTTACACACTGACCTCGTATTCTATGAGCATCAAGGGCCTCTCTTTGGGAAATCTAGCACCATGGGAAATGTCATTGATATTAACCTCAGGCTTAGAGCAAAGATCATAGAATTTTACTTCCAGAAAGAAATTTAGCAATCGTCTAAGCCTGTCACTTTCCAGATGAGGAGCTACGGGATTTCCTAGATACAGTGTTTTGCCCAGCTCATAGTTTTTAATGACAAGGAAAGGCTAGTTCTGTTCTTACTGAGGGTACCACTGATGTTCTGTATATTTTCTGTGGTGCTTTTGCTGCCTTTGTGAAATCACAGGCATGGTTGATACCAAATGCTGAATAGAGATGTGCATTTCAGTGCTAGTAGCCAAGTTATTTTAGGAGAAATCAATGAGTAATTTCAGGGTTATATCTGTTGATATCTGTGTAAGTTTTTACCAAATTTAAATAAACACCAAATATACTTAAAATTAATCATGAGACTATTAATAAAATGGGAGATATTTCTTCTCCTATGAAGATAAAAGAAAACTGAGAAGAATTAAGACATTTAAAATGATACAAAGGGAAAGAAAAGAGCAACAATATCACAAAGCAACCTAATAATAATTCTTGATGGAAGATGGTAGGAAGGAAATAACTTCAGAGCTTAGTAAACATGGCAGGTAAGAAGTTAGCAAAGCGAAATGAGACTTATAACAAAATAATGCAACAATTACTATTTTTTTGAAGGACGGAAAGGTTTATTTATCTTACAGTGTTTGGAGGTTTCAGTCCATAAGTAGTTGGTTCCCAGGCAGGATGGCATGGCACAGGGGCAACACTTCAAGGCAGCAGCCAGAGGAAAAAGGGGGAACACAAGCCTCTTCTACCCCCTTATACTGTACACAGGCCACCCCCACCCACCCAGGGCAGATGTGGCACTCACAAAATCTCCTTGTCCTCCTTTGCACAGGATGAGGATATGTGCAAAGAACCCTGACTCCCTGCTGAGTCAGTTGACAAGGGGTGGATTGTTATGGTTGATACATTGTGTCAACCTGAGAAGTTTAGAAGGTTTAACAGTTATTATAAGGAAGAAAGAAACATTGCTAAATAAATATCCTAAGAAGTTAAAGGAAAATAAATATTTAGACTTGTTATAAGTCACAATGCTATCAATGCTGCACAAAACCATCAAATTGTAATTTAAGTCAGAGATCAGCAGTCCAGATGAGAGGTTAAAGGAGATAAAGTTCTCTTCGTACATTGCTGGCATTTACAGCAGTTCTAGACAAATGGTATAATGTTGAACAATAATTATGAGCATAAAATCCAAAACCAGGCTTCTTGGGCTCAAATACAAATTCCACCATTTATTTATTGTGTATCTGCAAGGGTAGTAGGGATGGGATGAAAGACCTCAAAATATTTTATGATTCAAACCTAAAGAGATTTATTTTTCACTTAAGGATCAGTGCAAATTGACTTCTGATAAGAGTCAGCTCAAGTATGTATTGTGATATACAGGTAGACAACTTGTGTGACCTAAGATTGATTCCTAAACCTCTCTGGGAATCTGGAATTTCCTTTTATAATATTCAGTAGCAGAGAATATTCAGTAAGAATCAGTTATTATTGGTCTAAATGGGCTGTTTTTTGAAGTTCTGCCCAATGCTGATAATTTCGTATTTGCTAAGATGCAGGAAATGTCAACTCCGTAGTTTTTCTTTCCCAAGGACAGTGGTTCTCAAACATCGCTGTCCATCAAGATCACTGGAGAGTTTACCACAGTCCACATGACAAGGCCCTTCCTGGAATGTTTCTGATTTTATAAATCTAAGAAAGAGACTGAGGTTCTGCAACTGTAACAAACCCCACGTGATACTGGTGCTCCTGTCTAGAGGCCACAGATTGAGAACCACCACCCTAGGAAAGAAACTGAAAAAGATTAACTTTACAAAGGTTGAAAGAGATCCAAATTGTCATAGTTGCCAGAAATGGGTGATTAGCAGCCCATTCTCTTTTCTGCACTGTATCCATTTAGGCCTACCTTATAGTATCTTGGTTTTCATGCTTTAGCCTAGTTTGCTTTTTGTAAAGAGGTCCATAGAAACAGAGCCAACACATCCTACTAATTTAATCTCTATTTTTTCCTCTTTGAGACCTTAATATTATACCAGATAAAAGAAACCCACCTCTGCATAACTTAATCACTTGCTAAGTTATATTTGTTTTCTATGGTCTACAAATCATAACATAGACATTTTCCAAAATGTATAAATACATCATCCATAGTGTGAGGAGCTATTTTATAATTCTATATAATGTTGTTTAGGATATATTTGACCACTTCCCTAGCCTCCACTTTCTATGCACTTACAGAGTAAAAGTACACTTTGATATTTGCTATGAAAATCAGCTACAAGAATATTGTAGTGGGCTTCAAAGGAAGGATTTTGTGCTGTAGTACATTTCCACTGCTTGAAAACAAAGTCTAAGTGATTTAAACTACAGGTGGCAAAAGGCTGGCCATTTTGAATTGAGCAAGCAGATGTAGCATTTTGCCAGCCTGTTATTTGAAAAAATTCTGAGTTTGAATGTTTACCTGGGTATATTTGTTCCGTGCCTCTGTCATTATTGCTTTCTCTTATCTAACAATGTGCTCTGATTAATGGCCTGTCCCTTAAATATTCAAATCTGTAACACTTCCTCTGATTACTCATGATCTGTATTTATCATTCTCTACCACCTTCCTTATCTCCAACTTCCTATAAGACTTCCTTTATGCCACATAAATTCGCTTCTGTTAGGTAGCAAAGATGAAGTGTGCTTCAGCAACATCTAACTTTCATTTAGAACTCAGGCTAAGCTGGACTCGACCTCCTTCATCTTCATCTATAAAATGGAAATAATGAAAATAGATCTCCAAAAACAATAATGGTAAAACGAGACATAGACATTTTCCCCTCTGACTACAAACACTTGACACTTTTGGAAAAGGAAAAGTGTTATAGGGTAAGTCGTAAAAAGAGGAACTTATACAGAATGCTTAGCAAAACAAAAAGTCCTCATCATCCACAGAGGTATATTTAGGAGCTAGAGTGCTAATATTTCAGCAGATAAGAGTTACAAAAACAGGACACCCAACTCTGTGTGCTAAGTCTGCATGCATGGGCTCAGAATTTAGTAAAGGATGAGCTAGTTAGTATAGCCTATAAATGTAACTGTCCTGGGGCCAAATATGGGCATGATCAAACTTAAGACTATTAAAACAATGAAGAAACCCTGGACCAAAAAAATTAATGATCATTGGTCAACAATCAGTGAAACCTGTAGGACTCTGAGGAAAGCATTCTGAACCATCACAGTTAGGATGAACTCATTAACAAAATTCACTAAGAAAACATGCCACTATATTCAATAGAAAAAAAATGAAAATCAGAGAATCTATATTGGATGAATTTAAAAAAGAACAATTTTAAATACCTTAAAGTAGATTTCAAATCATAAAAGAAGAAAGGGGAAAACTCTTAAAACAAGAAAAGAATTTTATGGGGAAAACAAAACAATTCGGAAAAGAATTATAAGGAATAGTTCGGCCACCTGAAGATGATGAATTCTTCAATGGGCAGATGAACCCACATTTTCTAATATAGTGATTTACAAACAAGAGAAGAATCATTATAAATTTACTCAGATTTCTCCAAGTGGGGAGCATTTGTCAAGTCTCCAAAGATCGGCAAAGCTTATTTTAGACCTGCCTCCTTAGATTGCATTGATTCTATTAAAATTATTCTTTCCTCTGAGAGTTTCAAGAGAAGAAACCAAGGAAGATTCAGTGTGCATTGCTTAAGGAAAGTGCTGCTATTCTGATTAATCTCTCTCAACACTTGGGCTCAGGATGTTATTTATAATGAAGGGAAATAATTTCTATTGGTACCCTGGATGATAATACATTTTTATATCAAACCTGTTAGAGCCAATTTGTACTACGAGACTCTTACAGCCACTTGATTAGGTTTCCTCAGTTTGCTTATTCACACTGGGACACATTTCATCATGCTCATAAGCCTGAACAAAGCTGACTGTGACTTTACCAATCAGGGAGATGAAAGAACTAACACAGCAGAGGCCAAAGGCCTGCTGTGAATAATGCAGCTATGAAATCGCAGTTCTTCTATAGATACTCCACCTGCCTCTGTGACACCCAGGGCTGCTCATTCTCTCTTCCCTGACCTCCTTGCCCTTGCCAGTGAGTGTCTTTGATCCTGGCCTTTCAACCTTCTGCTTGTCTCTACAGGATTCAGAAGACAAGGATATCTATATAGCTGTAATAACAGCAATTACAGGTATACTCCAGAAGGAAACAACAATAACAAAAACTAACTAGGTCATTTTTACTGGCATTGGCCCTCGTGGTCTCTTTTTCTCCCACACTATCCACAGTTGATGTTAGAGAATAAAGCAGAATTCAATTTAACAAAGTTATGTCCAAGATACTGAGATATGGTCAGCATAACCAAGTGGAGGAAGAAGAAAAAGTAGTGAGAGAAATTTGAACTCTGCTTAGGTTCAGGAAATCTTTCTGATTTTTAGGTGTTTTTGTTTTTCTTTGTAAGACAAAAACATTTATAGTGTAATACAAATATAGGGCTATGTATTAGTTTTAGAGCATTATGGTTTATTGTGCATGAAATACCTGGATACTGCCCACAAGGAATTGTCATTGGTAGTTTGCATAGTGGTGAGATAGCCTGAGAAAACAAAGCATGCCTTACTCTACTCAGACAGCCAGCACAAAATGCCACACTCAAGAGTGTAGACAACAGGAGTTTATTTTCTCCTGGTTCTGGAGGCTGGAATTCTGAGATCAGGGTGCTAGCATGGCCAAATTCTACTAACTGCTCTTTTCCTGGTCTCTGGATGCCCACCTTCTCTTGTTACCATGCGGTGGAGAGTGAGAGCAACCTTTTTTACTAAACACTCCTCCCCATCATGAGAGCTGCTTCTTGATGAGTTCATGTAAACCTAATTATATCTCAAAAGCTTCTTTTCTAAATACCATCACATTGGTGCTAACGCTTCAACCTTTGAATTTTGATGGATAGAAATATTCAATCCCTCACCCACCCGTCTCTCACTTGGCCCTAACCTTTGAGACAAGTATTAAGGTACTTTTACGTCAAAAATAGAAGGTAAGCTGCTCAGGACTGCAAATAGGAAAAATTCAAAATCTTTCGTTAGTCATAATCCTTTTTTCTTCAGTACAGTATAACTCACTTAGATTTGAGAATATGTAATATTTTTAATGAAAGGGATCTGGTGAGGTGCTCTTTGACTGTGGTTCAGAATACACAGCAAAGGAAGGTCATATTCATCGAACTGAAGAATGACTTTGGCTTACATTGGAAAAAATCTCATAAAAATAGAATCAATCCTTCTGTTTTTGATTTTATAATCCAAATGCAGTGTTGGGGCTACTAGAACTCAACTAGAGTACTCTCAAATCTCACCAGAAATAGACAATGGGTTGAATTTTAGCCTCTCCCCCAAAAGTATATAAAAGTCCCTAACCCTTAGTGTCTAACAATGTGACATTTTTCCAGAAATAGAATCTTTGCAGTTATAATTAGTTAATACAAGGTCATACTGGAATATATTAGGACCCAAACTGAATATGAATGGTATCTTATAATAATTGGAGACCTGAAGACAGATATATCAGAACAATACATGTGAAGTCAAAGATTTAAAGTGATGCATATAATGAACACCTTGCTTTGCCCACAAACCACCAGAAGCAAGAAAAATGAACTGAAGGATTCCCCTACAGATTTTACAGAGAATATGGCATTGCCAGCATTTCTATTTGGGACTTCCAGCTTTCCAAACTGTGAAACAAAAATTGTTTAAGGCATTCATGGTGTAGTACTTACAGAAATTCTAGGAACAGATTACACAAAGGGCACATGTCCTACATTCCTTGCCTTCTACTGCATGTTGAATCTATTATAAGACAGTACAAAAACAATAATAAAAAAGGGAAAAGATTCAGGATTCTTCCAGTGCACTACAGAATTTTGCCTCTCAGGAAGGAGAGTTTCAGATCTGAAGGACAATTCTATATACAATGAATTTGTTCTAAGATCCTCTGAACCTGAGATAGGGCAGTTTTTTTGTGAAATGCTACCTATATCTGTCCCTGTTTAATGCAATATTCTGATCATTCTGAATGTTATGAAGTGTTTCTTAAACTGATGCTCTTGATGACTGTCTTAGTTCCTTTTTGCTTGTTGCCGAGACAAAATACCTGACGCCCAAAATTAGGAAAGGAAAGATTTATTCTTACAGTTTCTTGGGAGTTTCAGTCCATTAGTTGGCTCCAAGAAAGCATGGCATGGCAGGGCTACAGTTCATGGCGGCTGCAAGTTGCGAGGCACGCTGGCGAGAGAGAGAAGGTGGAAGGGGAAGACCCACTTTCCCTTACGCTGTATGTCAGCTCCACCCCTGGGCGGGCACAGCGCTCGCATTGTCAATCAACAAACCAATAACAAACCAATAACTCAGCTCCATCAAAATTATATGAGGACTTGCGGGTACATAGCATACCCCATACAATGACTACAGAAAGTGAAGGGGATACAACATTACCTCTGGTTAAGCTACAAGGAGAATCAGGTTGATCTATCAGCAAGTTACTGTCCTCGGCATGACCCCTTTCACCCTGAATACGTGTAGCGAAATTTCTCCACTACTAAGCAGGCCTGCTGCTAAGACAGCAGATTGGGTAGTCAGCTAAATCAACCTCTCTTTTCAGTTTAGCTTCATGCTCCAATCACCCTACTTTATCCCATTCCCATGTGTTCTCCAGACATTTACCCTGAGACCTCAGAAAATCTTTTGGCTTCTCTTCTGCCCTCCCTTGCTTGACCTAAGGACAAATAGAGCAAAACCCTGTCAGAGATACCATACCTTCACTCTCTGAACTCTACATACCCTTGACCAACCCAAGATAAAGAGAAATGTCTCTTTAAAGGTTTAAGAAAAATAAAGCAGGAGAGTTAGCGATTGCTAAATGTTACCTATTTCTCTGGCCCTACTTATTATCCTATCATGACAACCTACTGGTGAGAATTTCAGTACATTATCTTAAAAAGACAACAAAATGATTAAGTCATACGATTTTCTGATGTAAAATTTCACTCTTTATCCTAAAGTAGTTTTGTTTCCAGAAGTTTGAAGAAGCACAAATTACTCCTATGAAATGTCCCCCAGACTTATTCAATCTATTCGGCTATGTAGCTGAATATCTGTTTTGTAATCATTTATCACTTTAATAGGAAAAGGCTGTAGGGGGAAAAAAGTGCTTGTTAAGATTTACTTTATTTATTGTAAGAGGTTCTAGCCCCCTGGTTCAAGAAATTGTCTCTTTAGCTCATTCTCCTAAGTCATATTTAATTTACTTCAGGAGCAATACATATTTTGTGACACATAGTCTATTTAGCAGATCTGGCTTGTTTTATAACCTAAGACTATTTTCTTCTGTGATATATACTCACTCACATAGTGTGAAGGACCCCTGTTGTGGAATAGTATTTTCTATACACTCTTTCCTTCATTATAAATATCTTAAAAACCAAACACACAGATGTTTGTTTTTAAAGGAATTATTGCTATTTTATATTCAAGTGGTGAGAAATACAAATGTAAAATTAATAGGGCTCGCCTTTTTTATTAGCAATGAATATGTCATATGTTTCCCAAGCACACAACACCACTGGTATGTTAATTATACACTTGGTAATAGATGTTGCACAGCTAAAGAAACTGGAGCTCTGACTGAATCTTCGGGTCACTACCAAAGGCTAATTGGTACTTAGACTGTCACCCATACTGTCCTGATTTCTCCCTACCTTTTAGATTCTTGGTTTCTCAGGTTTTCACACTGGTTCAGCACCACTGGTTTAGGCTGTGATAGTCTTTCCCAGTGGCTACAGACACTCATCCATGAAGTGCTTGTGAATTAAAGATGTAATCAGCATGATTTTAAAAGTTATCACCTTGCATTTAGACTAAGTCATAGAAGATATGCAGATTGCCTATATATATATATATATATATATATATATGAATAAAGCATGATATTTGAAATATATTCACTATGGAATGTCTAAATCCACATATTTTTAAATTTTTGTCATGAGAATATTTGAAATCTCTCTTAGTAATTATCAAGAATACAAAACATTGTTAGTAATCACAGTCACTGTACTGCACAGTAGATCTCTTGAACTCATTCCTCCTATCTGAAATTTTATGTCCTCTAACCAAAGTCTTCCTGGTTCCACCACAAGTCCCCACTCCTTGTAACCATTCTCCACTCCACTTCTATGCATTCAAATGTTTTAAATGTCCCCACATAAATGAGGTCATGCAGTATTATTTTTCTTGTTGGATTCTTCTTAGCAAGTCCTCCCAGAACTAAATTATAGTATTTCCTACTTTTTAGGGCTGAATATTTTTCTTGTTGGATTCTTCTTAGCAAGTCCTCCCAGAACTAAATTATAGTATTTCCTACTTTTTAGGGCTGAATAATGTTCCACAATGTATATGTACAACATTTTTAAATCATCCATGGATGAATGTTTAGGTTGATTCCTTATCTTGAGTGTGGTGAATAATACTAATTTCAGATCTTTAAAATATCAATCAAGCCAGGCATGGTGGTGCACACCTTTAATCCCAGCACTCAGGAGGCTAAGGCAGGAGGATCGTTGTGAGTTTGAGACCAGCCTGGGCTACAAAGTGAGCTCAAGGCTAGCCTGAACAGCATAGTCAGACTCTGTCTCAAAAAATAGGGCTGGGGATTTAGCTCAGTGGCCTAAGCACCTGCCTGGCAGGCGCGAGGTTGTGAGTTCGATCCCCAGTAACAGAATAAAATGAAATAAAATAAAATAAAATAAAATAAAATAAAATAAAATATCAATCAAAAAACTGTGACAAGCCAGAGAGAAAGAATATAAAAATAATCCTGTTTTCAATTAATCAGGGAAAGATTATTAAAAGATGTTATCTATACCTTCTCTGAGGTGCTGCAGACTCAATTTAGGTGAAAATTATTTGGTAAATCAACTGAATTTGAAGTGCTTTGACTGACAATTGTTACAGAAGCCGGTAGGCACCAAGTGCCTGTTTGCTCAGTGCTACCAGTGAAAGGCCCGAGGTCATCAAGCTGGAAACCTAACCTCAATTTATCCAGAATGGTGAAGCTGTATCACTGGAAAAGTGTCTTTCAAGGCTGACAGGACAAAATTAGATACATAGATGACTAGATTTATTTTGTATGTTGAAAACTTTTCAGAATCAGGACTAAAAGAATTTAAACCTATTTAAAATGTTTACAAGAATTTAACATATGGTTTTAAATGGTTTTAATGTTTATTCATTTCGATTTGAGTTGATTGAATATTATCATCCCCCACCCAGTAATCCTTAAAGTTCACGAAATTTATAAATAATGCAGTAAAATTCATAGATGGGATTTAAAGGCTTAAAGAAAACCAGGTTTTAGACCATCACTTTAATAAACTGAATTCTAATGTAGACATTCAAGGACCAAAGTTTGTTTGTTTGTTTGTTTGTTTTGGGGTTTTTTGTTTGTTTATTTTTTATGTTCACAAAAGCCTTTCCCCAGCCCACTGAGGAAGGTAAGGAGTACTCACTTGGACACAGGATGCTCTTTTCAGGAATAACTTGCCTTTTCTAGTTTAACCCACAATCTGTCATTCTCAGACTCAGTGTCCAAGGTTGAAGGGGCCACACTGCATTTGCGGTGACTGGTCTCCCTGTTTCCTTTTGTTTCCTCTGTGCAGAGGCGGAAAAGGGATGAAGCAGCTGCTCCTTGTTTTGTCTGAGTTCGAGCAGAATGCTGAGTTAATTATGACAGAAAAAGGTGAAGGAAAGGTGGGCTTGGTTAGATATTTTCATTGTGAAAGATAAAATGCGCCAGACAGTTACAATGGTTTTATTCAAGCTGTTAAATAAGAGGGAGAATATTCATTAATAAGAAGTGTCTTATGGAAGAAAGTACAACACAGATTTTATTTTTTTTTAAAAAGGGAGTCACTGAGGAGGTAGGAACGATGGTATCTTTGAATATGGCAGTGCAGGGTGGTCTTACTAAATAGCATAGCCTTTTCTCAGAACAGAAAATTCTCTGGAGTGAAAAAATTTTCTCAAGCATCCTAGCGAGCACAGAACTGAGTTTAGCATTGTCTTAGCAACATCCACATGAAGCTAGGCTGGCCACAGTGTGAGTTTAAATTCAGTGTGTTGGATAAAGCTGAACCTCTGAGGTTTTTTTCTTTTTTCCTTTCCTTCTATTGTTCTTTCCTCCCTGACTTCTTTAATTTTTGTTACTGTGAAACCATGTCAATTTGAAATATTTTTAACACAGATACACACACGAAACAAAATTTCATGTAAAATTTCATCATCCAGAATGAATAACATATGAAAATATCGTCCTTTAACTTGAGATTATGTCATTTACTTATTTCTCCTTAAAATATTAGACTATTTTAAAAGTGATGATGAAATATGATACATCTTTGTGTCTTTTTTTATAAAATGAAAAAGTGAATAACCACGTGTGTGCTAAATTTTTCTCGATGGATTTAGATACTTGGATCCAAAAGTTAGGAGGTATTTTTCTATAAAATTACACAGGTCGACAAAGTCTTAAAGTCTCTCAGAGACCCTTTCTGCTGTGCTGTTTCATTACACAAACAACTAAGAGAATTAACTTGTTATCATTAACACCTCTGTGTGGAAATGTTTTTCTATCAACTTCCAACTGGGATGGCCTGGGGCAGTTAGGGATAACAGAATACTTTGGAGGGTTAAGGGAGGAAAAAAGTGGCGGGGGGGGGGGGGGGACATCTCCTAAGGAGGTAGAGGAACACTAATAATACACTTAACATTCATTAGGATTTTGCTGAACGCCATATTTAGGCCCCGCTTGGTACTTAGCAGCACTTTAACATTTTTAATCTTTTGTTCCTGTCTGCACAGAAAACAAACAATAAAACTGTTCACACTCATTATCCTTTAGGCTTATTATAGCAAATTGTAGTACTGATTTGAAAGCGAAAAGATCCAGACCAGAAAAACTAGGGTGGAAAAGTCAGAACTGGATTTTAACCATCAACAATATAGAGCAATTAGACATATCCATAATCTAGCCAGGGGAAACTTGCTGGAAGGAAGAGGAGTCCTACCATCGGACAAGTGGCTAATGTTAAGTATATTCATGACAAACCCAAGGATTTAGCACTAAGTAGGTGTTCAAGTGAGGGGTCAGTGCTGGGTACGTGAAGCACAAACGAAGTGCACGAGGACGCAGCCAGGATGCCACCTCCAGTTGAAATACAGAAAATAAAACAGATTTTATGAAGATCGATAAAAAAGAATCAACAGAGGCATTGCGGCCACACGGAATGAAAAGGCAACTCAGGAGCCATAGTGCTTGGCTTGGTAAGGAGAGCCATATCACTAGTCAAAATAAGATCAAAAGATATAAAAACCGTAGGTCTATAGTTATCTGTATTTCACTCAGTTGGAGTCAAACTATTTCTAATCTTCAGTGTGACTAGAGCTTTAAATAAACTTGACTCAAGTTGAAGTAAATAGAGGGAACTGTAACAGAAATGAGCGAGTGGTTTCCAAATCAGAATCTGCCAGCACTGTATTTTGCTACCTGGAACAGGTACCTAGATAAGATAATAGAAAAAGTTTTGAGGGTTGTTAATCCAAGATAAAAGATTACTATTTATCATCATAGTCATAAACTCCTTATGTATTTCTAGTCTAAAATTGTAATTAAACTCAAAGTATAGGAAAATCCAGGATCAGGGTAAAAAAGAAAGATAAAGCACCTGAACAGAATAGGGACATATGACACAGACCCAGGATTTTCTAGTAACTCCCAGGTCCTAGGCTACACTAAGAAAAGAAAATGTAGGATGCTGGAGATTTAGCTCAGTGGCATAAGCTCCTGCCTGGAAAGTGTGAGGTTGTGAGTTCAATCCCCAGGACCAAAAAAAAAAAAAAAAAAAAAAAAAGAAGCCATGTGTTATTTTTGAAATACTCTAATGTCCTAATCATATTAATCAATGGCCAAGCCAGGCCAAAGAGAATCTGCATTATTTTTTCCATCAGGAATGCAATTATTTCTATAAAAAGGTAAGTAGAAAATAATATAGTTGGCTATAGGTAAGTAGATGGCTTTTCACCTCTCCTGTACAGTATTTGATATTTCTTATGATATTTTAACGAATTCCCTTCAAGGATAATATATTCTTGTGCCAAATGAACTGAGTAAACCCTGTAGTTTCTATATATGCATATAATTTCTCTAAAGCAAGTATTATCCCCACGGAAGTCATAACTCAAACACAAAAGTTTGGCTTTTAGTACACTGCAGCACAATATGTGACATGCTCACCAAAGCAAAAGGAAAGCTGTAGTAGGAATTCACTATCCCTCCATGTAAATGTTCAGATCCTTTGACTAACTTGATACTGCATAAGTAAGAT
Organism: Dasyprocta punctata; assembly: GCA_004363535.1. Classification (NCBI taxonomy): domain Eukaryota; kingdom Metazoa; phylum Chordata; class Mammalia; order Rodentia; family Dasyproctidae; genus Dasyprocta; species Dasyprocta punctata. The sequence goes on along the minus strand of RJWM01024957.1, from coordinate 16,968 downwards.
TGGTAAAATAATGGATGAAAAGGAAGAAAAAATCTGTTGAATATCTAACACATAAATAAGCAGGATTTTAAAGCATTCCCGATATTTTCATCTATTCATAATAGCTCGTTGATACCTCCTTTAGTTCTAGACAAATTTTTCCATTTCAGTTTAGGTGTTTCTACATGTATTGTCTCATCTATATCTCAAAAAAACCTGTAGACTACTTATTTGTATTCCAGTTTTATAAATGAGAAAACTGTGACTCAGATATATTAGATGACAAGTCATAAATTATAATTAATGAACACTACAGAGAAAAAAGTTCAACCTATAGTTGCTAAACCTAAAAACTATGTGTTTTCCTGAGATTTGTTTTGTCTTTTGCAAGTTGAGTTTTCAAAGCAAGCATTTCCACACACAAGCAGCATAAATATGAGATAATATCCCCTTTGATCCCAGAAGTTGATATCAGGAAAACCATCAAAAGATCATACAAGTGAATTTAATTATTGGTGGCTTCATATTCCATTTTTTCTGGTGTAACACTGTGATATAGTAAGTAACACATATCTGAGCTTTTTCTCTTGTTCCTGCACAGTATCCTGTGTCCCACACTGTGTGCTCATCTTAACCTATTGTGTATGAAGAAAACCCTATTTCCAAGCAAGGTTATACTTCAAAATAGTAGTGCTTTGGAATTCAATATATCTTTTGGGGAACACAACTCAACCCATAAGAACTTCATTTTGGTCACATGATACAATAATCTTCAATCAAGGTAAGCCTCTCTAGCTATACACATTGCCAGCCTAAATTAAACTGTTGTTATTACTACAGAGAAAAAGAGAAGATATATTGATTCTCCATCTTAACAAATAAACAGTACTTGCCATTTAGCAAATACAAAACACCCAGTCTAGTGCATAGCATGTCACAAATGCTCACTAAATATTTCTAAGAATGAGTGTTGTATTTTTCCTTTTGTGTATATATACATAAGATAGCTAAAATGACTATACCACTAATTGTATCAGTTCTTGGAAAAGAACAGTTAATACCCATATGATTAGATCAGTTTTACATGTCTATATATGTTTAAGAAACCCTTTTGAAGGTAACAATATGCAATATTACAACCATTGTTAAATTCCTATCACCATGTTTTGAAAAGCTATACTGTTACTCTTTTGAGTTTGTTGTTGTTGTTTGTCTCTTGCTTCTTTTCTTTTCTGTGTCTTTTTTTCTCTTAAATAAATAAAAAAAAGAATGAGTGTTGTAGAGTTAAGTTGATAACAGAGCACATGTTAGTGGGACACATTTTTAATTTTCAAAGCTCTACCTAAAGGTGGAAGTTTTTCAATTTTATTCAAAGAATACATTTTGTATAATTCTTGGAGACACTTTAGCAATATAGAACTAAGAAGCTATTATGAAATTCTGGGCCCATTTCCATTTGATCACAAACTGGAAATACCATAGACAACAGGGAAGGAGGCAGGTCTTTTTACCAGTAGGCACAGACTTAAAGAAACAAGTATATGTGCATTTCTATTTAACCAAATTATTCAAATACGCTCATTGGTCCATTTTCTATCATTATTAATGCTATTTGATTATAGCAAGGAAAATAAAGAGTCACGTTCACCTGGCTTCATAGGTCTTTTTGTCTACAGTTTGTGTTTAGAGAGAGAGAGGAAAGGGAAAAGGATTTGAGTAATTAAAAATACAATAGGTCAAATTTTGATACTGGATTCAAAAAAAGCCAGAAATGTGAGTAAAGGATATTAGAACAGTAAAATTTAAAATGTGCTCAGGAAAACAACACCTCAAGGACAACACTTGGAGGTGAAGAAACAAGCAATATAAATATTTTAGGAAAGAACTGTTCAAACAGAGAATAATATAGGATAAAGGAATAGAGATAATGGGAGCATGGTTGACACGCTCCAGAGCAAAGTACTACAGAGTGTGTGAATGAGTATGAATGAGAGAAAGTGAGAGGGGGTGAAGTTGGGGAAGTTGGGGGAGGGCAAATCATTTAGATCCCTGAATGGCATCTGAAGTAACTTAGCTCTACTCTGAGGAGACAGAATCCCAGGAGCATTCAGAGAAGAGGCAAATCACCTGCCATTATATTTTAAAGGGCAAGTTCCGGTTGCTGTGTTGAGTTATACTGTAGGAAGGAAAGAGAGGAAGCAGGAACGCTACCTAAGGAGAACATCCAGGCCAGAAAAAGAATGTCGGCTTAGCTTAAGATAATAGCAACGGGAGATATGAAAAAGAGTCCTCAGATTTGGAATGTAATTTAAGGTAAGAATTGCTAAGGGCATGTAAGAAAAGAAGCAAAGATGCCTCCAAGGGTTTTTGACCTGAGCAACTGAGTGTAAAAATGAAAAGAACTGAAATAATTCCACTGGGTATGGAGAAGTGTTTTATTTAAGAATCTCCCAAGAAATATAATCAGTAGAATATGGGTATATATAGAGAGATAGATGGGCATTGATATAGATGTACAAATTTAGGGCAATTTATTATAAGATATTGGATCATGCAAGTATAAAGGTTTGAAAATCCACACTCTGCTGTTTACCAGCTGGAAACCCAGGAAAGCAGATGGTGTAGTTTGAAGGCCTAAAAGCCAGAAGTGCTAAGGGCAGGACAAAATTGATTCTCAGCTCACAACGTCAGGTAGAGACCCTGTTAAACATTTTTGTGCATTTTTGTTCTATCAAGCACTCAACAGATTATGTGACTTCCTCCAACACTGGGAAGGGCCATATGTTTTACTCAGTCTACCAAGTCAGATGCTAATTTCTTCCAGAAACATCCAGATACAGATGCAACTAGAAATATTTAACCAGCTCTCCGCATGTCCTGTGGGTCAGTCCAGGTGAAATATAAATCAGCCATCACAAGGGGTCGATCCGTGCTATGCTGTAAAGCACATACATTTCACATGCTTATTAGCTACTCATACAGGAGGAGAGATGCCTGAGCAAAAGATAAATCTGGGATTCTACTGTATAAAGGTGATAATTAAAACCATGAGGCTAGATGGTAATACGAAGAGAACATATGGGAAAGAGCAGTGTAGTTCTGAGCACTGAACACTAATTCAGCACTCCAGCACTGAGAGCTGAATAAAGTAAAAATATGAGTCACCAGAAGAATGTGACATTCCACAAACCAATTATGGGACATATTTTAAGGTGGAAGGTTGATGACTGAATCAAGTATAACTGATAGATCGAGAAAAATACAGAATTGATTATTGGGTTTAACACAGATGAGAAATTGGTTGCCTTGGAAAGAATAGTTTTGGGGATTTTGCATGAAAACAAAACTCTGACTGAGGAATGTGCAAGGGAGAAGCCGGATATAATGAGAGAGAGTATAGGCACTGTTTTCAACTATTCTTTTCAAAAGATTATAAAGAAATAAGGAGTGATCAGAAGAGAGAGTGTCATCTAGGGAGGCTTTGATTTTGATTTTGCTTAAAGTTGAGCAAAATCATAGGTATTTATAATCTGATTTTTATAACCTGATAGAAAGAGGGAAATATTTGAATTAGGGAACCAGGAAGAGAGTGTTTAGACTGATATCTTGAGTAGACAGGTGAGAGGAAAGGATAGTTGTGCACATCAATGATTGTTTTTAACTGGGAGCACAAATTGTGCCACTACAGGGGCTAGAAAACCTGACACATGGGTGCTGAATTTAGCTAGGTGGATACACGCATGGATGAAAACTTGTCTAAATTATCTTCCGAGTCACAGTATTTTCCCAGTGTACTCAAGTGAGAGGAAGCGAGAGCTGGAAGTGTAGAAGAGCAGATCTGGTCTAAGAAGGTTTCAGTGAATGAGCTAGGGCAGTGGTACAGACTAACTAAGCAGCACTGAGGACCCAGTGGAGATTGGATGTCATGAATTTAAAGTGAGACCAGACAGCCTGGTATCTTAGATTGCCTCATAGGTTCTTGCTCTGTAAGTGCAAGAACAATGGAGGTGGAGAAATATATGTTCCTAGGTTTAGAATGTGGCCAGACAAGTACAGTAACATCAGGTGAGTAAGGAAACTGGAAAGAAGAAATGTGATGCCACATGGAGAATCTCATCTGGGTAAGGAAACAACCACACATGACGAGTAAAGAGGGTGCAAAAGTGTCAGAATCCATAGATTATATTAATGTGCACAACGGTTGTTCAGTTGGGAGTACCAGAACACATGACATGGGAAAATTCCAAGAAATATTTGTATCTCAGTACTCTGGGAGGCTGAAGCAAGGAATGGTAAATTTGTGCGCAACCTGGGCAACTTAGTGATTTAGCAAGACACTGTCTTAAACACATGAAAAGGCTGGAAATATAGGCCAGAGCATAGTACCCACATTCAAGCTCCCAATTAAAAAAAAAAAAAAAAAAACTACTTGGAATACAGGATGCTTACAACTAAGTCTACAAAGACGTTGATTTCTAATACTAATGTGAGCTAAGTTATGGCCACAGGAGTAAATGGCTATGCAAGAGTGAAAGACAAGATCATTGTAGAGGAAACAGAAATAGAATCTCAAGACCAGATTATTAGAAGGAGCATTTAAATACATTCAGGCATCACCAAGGACTACCACTGAATAGGATGGATATTTATTTATTTATTTATTTATTTATTATTATCTTTTTTGAAACAGGGTATCACCATGCAGTTCAGACTGACTTTGAACTCACTTTGTAGCCCAGGCTGGCCTCAAAGTCGCAGCAATCCTCCTGCCTCAGCCTCCCAAGTGCTGAGAAGGATCGACATTTAAATTAGTGGATGAATACAAAAAAACAAGATCCTGTATGGTAAGATATTCAAAAGTGAGTGAGGAAAAGAGAGCTGCAAAAAGTTATAAAGAGCAAAGACATCTACCCCCATCCCAGTGTCCATGTTATAAGAAGCAGGGGAAAAAAAAACATCTGTCCTGAGAGGGCAATACAGAGAACCTCGGAAAGAGATGATGAAAACTTGTGGAAAAGAGCTTGAAGATAAAAGAGATATAAGCCTTTATTATAACTCTTCTAAACTCTTAAATAACTGATTCTGGAGGACAAAGAGAAAGTTAAGGAAAAGTGAAATGGAGTGAGATGAAGGGAGAGTCATACATGGCTGAAAGCCTAGGGCGTGAGACCTGGTACTCATGTGGCAAATGTAACAAAGTTTAAAGGAAGAATGGATCAATGTCACCGTGGCAGGAACTTAGAACAAGAGAGGGTAAGGCATTGGCTTCAGGGCCAGAATTTTAGAAGGCATCAAATTCAAAAGAGAATCCATGATATGCAAATGATCAGAATTTCACAAAAAAACAAAGTCAGACCAGTCAGCCTGGTTTTACATATTGCCTCATATACCTCCATTATTCTTGCACTTCAAATGACACTGTTACTGATTTTTGCTTTTGTCTCAGGCTCCAATGTGACCAAGCATGGTACTTTCATTAATGATAATTTTTGCAGTAATTTTAATTCTTTAAATTTTATTAGTGTATGTTTGGGACACATAATGACTATATTTATAAATGTACGCATCACATATACTTGTACATATGCAAATATATACATATGCATACCACATCTTAATTCATTTTATTTTCCCTCCCTTTTCCTCTATCTGTCCCACCTTCAAACTTTGCTATGCAAGCCTCAGATGCCAGTCAGCCATGCAATTGGGAGGTTAAATAAGTAATAATGTGTAATGTACTGTATTGATAAACTATGATAGTCTCTATATTAGATATATTAAATGTCTTCTCAACTTACGTAATTTCATATTTACACTGACTCTACTGGGCTATAACCCCCTCCTAAGTTAAGAAGTGCCTGTATTATGAACAAGGTAATGTATTTTTATCTGTGACAGACATGAATGTTTTTATGGGAAAGATTAGAATAGTGTTGATAAGATAAAGCATAAAACCTATCTTCAGCCCATTTGGAAAAGCTGTAAATTGCTCTACACAGACAGATGAAATAAACTTGTTTTAAAAGTTTGGTGGAAGCTGGGCGTGGTGGCGCATGCCTTTAATCCCAGCACTCGGGAGGCTGAGGTAGGCAGAGCGTTGTGAGTTTGAGGCTGGCTTGGGCTACAACTCGAGCGTAAGGACGGCCTGAGCTACACAGTGCGACCCTGCCTCAAAAAACCAGGGCTGGGAGTTTGGCTCAGCGGCTTAAGCGCCTGTCAGGCAGGCGCCAGGTTATGAGCTCAATCCCCGGTGCCACAAAAAAAAAATAAATAAATAAAAGTTTGGTGAAGATTGGAAAGTGATAAAATAAGCTTAGGAGAAAGACAACGAAGCTAGAAATATAAGAAAGATATACCAAAAAAAGTCAATATGATTTTTTTTAGAGATAAATGGATTATTTGACACGGACCTTGCTGGTAGTCAGTATAATACAAAAAGTATATTCAAATCTTCAGTTTAGAATTTTCAAAAGAATTTAAGATAAAAATGCCTAATAATAATAATTTTTTCTTCAAAGGGTGAAAAAAACATTTCTTGACAGCGAGGCCTGAGGGAACTTCTTCCCCTGGAACCTCATAAAGGTGGAAATGTGACTATAATAAATCAGATTCTCAAAGACATTCCTGAAGTGCACTTAGCAATGAGTTTCAGAGGCCTTTCCTGAAATCATTTAATTAAAGGCAATGGCTATCACCAAACTACAGTTTAATGAAAGCAAAATCATTGTGCTCCAATAACACAGTGTTGCAATATTTTAAGTTGAACCAAAACTGAAATTTAAAGTGACTTGAAGAGGACCCGCTTTCTCCTTTTCAAGACCAGAAAGCGTTGTTTCAACTCAATGTTTCAAAATTAAATTAAGCATGAAAACTTTTGAACACCTTATTAACGCTTGAAGTGCACTGCTATTCAGAAAACCTAGTTTAGAAAAGCTGTCTTAAAGCTATGCATACAGTTTTATATTTATAAACATGTATGCTACATATGTATATGATACGTGATCAAAAACTACAGTGAATGTGCAAATAAAGGTTATACTAATAGACACTTTGGCTTTACTCCCCCTCCAAATACTCCCCCTTACTTTAAATACACTTATCGTTTCTACCACTTTCTGAAACAATTCTGGAAAACCTCTTTGTGAATGTCTTTTTGTGACTGCCTCAATGTTCTGAATGAATTCACAATACTTATAGTAGTTTCTGTCCAATAAAGACATTATGGTGTATCCTTATTCACTTTATCAATCAGATCTGGCATTGTGCAGCTTTTGGTTCTTGTCTAAGGTCAAAATTGTATTTATAGCAGCACAACTGGTAACACCTAGGTCTTGGAAACAGTGACATATGTCCATCAACAGATGAATGGATTTTTAAAATGCTAGCATTTATACCTAATGGACTGGTACTGTGACAAGAAAGGTAAACCTCAGGCATTTGAAGGCAAATGGATGCAACTTGAAAAAATGTTAAGTGAAATAAGTCAGGCAAACAAGTTTAAATATCACAGTTTCTCTTATATGAGAAACTCAATGGAAGAGAGAGAAATAAGACATAGAAAGAAATTCAAATAACTTTCCAAGTTATCTATTTAATTGTTTCAAAATATTTCACTATATATACTAATTTGATTCATTTATGCCACTAACTTCTCTTAGTTCACTGAAAAGAAAGTTTTGTGCTATTATCTGCTTGTTTCTTTTTTGTAGGAGAGACTATTTTTGTCTACAGCTTTGTACTCTGAGTAATATTTTGGCCATTCTTTCAAGGTTATGGTACACGATGTACTAAATATAGTTATTCTCTAATTATTTTGTCACAAGCTTTTGTTCAAACTACCTTTTTATACTTTCCTTTTTAATATCTACTTGTGTTACATTAAAATAAAGGAGAAAAATGTTATTTTTAAAAATTTAAATGTGAGCCATTGTTTGATCATACTTTGTATACATGGAAAAAGCAGAAAGTCTTCTATTTCCACAACCTTTGTAATTATTGTCTGGTCAACATCTAGAACAATTTTCTCATAACCAATTTCTCCTAAGTACTTGATAGCAAACTATCTGAGGTTGTACTCTGAAAAATATGTGAATTACTGTGTTCTGCTTTTATAATTTAGCATGGATATTTTTACTTGAATTAATCTGGGAATAGAGTTGATAGCCTCTTATGCCCAACTGAAGAATATAACTAGGGCTTGTTTGTACATAAATGGACACCTCACATTGCCTTAATAATTACTGTAATGCAATATGATGCATTGGAATTCCCATCTTCAAGGTTAAAGAAATATCACCCAAAAGCCCATTTTTTAAAGAATTGTATTGTGTACATTCAAGGAAATGTTTAGGTCTGCAGCTGAAGGAAAAAAATGCTTAATGTGTGCACTGGTATTGCTCAGAATTTGGTTATTTTTATTACCTAACATTTAAAATTAACAGAATCTGAATGTACTTACTGGTATCAAGGTGATCTTCAAAATCTCAACAAACAACACAGATAATTCAGAGAATTCAAAGCTTCTCAGAGTTTCAACTCACAGTTTGATAGTCAGACAGCATAGCAAGTGACAAGCAATTCTCATCAAAAACAAAAAAAGAACACTTATTTCAGTCACTTTTATGTCTGTGTGACATAGATATTATGAATGAGGTGGGAATAGTTCATGCTCTGTTTATTCACTGGAAAATCAATAAGGTGAGATCAGAACAGGCAGTGCTCCCCATTGTACACCTGCTTCTCCAAGACACAAAACTAAGCTGAACAACATTGACCTAGCCTTCCTGCCTTAGCGCTCATCACCTTCCTAAGGCACAGGTGTAAAACACAAACAACTGCTTTTCCTTCCAGCCCATCTAGAGTCTCCTACATATTTGCAAGCATGTTATATGGGTAAAACTGGCATTTGGCAACTACTACCACTAAAATTTTCTGAAAACTCCAGGCTAAAAATGTAATAAAAAAAAAAAGAATTTGGAACAACTTATAATATCTGTGATTAACAATAGCAATTGATTCCCTGTGTTTAATACTGAGAACCCTAAACACAATGGGGGATTTATTGAAATGACACTTTGATCTTTTCCTGCAAATATATTTTGCTTCTACTCACTATTCCAAAACATTCATTGAAGAGTTTGACCAGACTTCATCACATCATTCTTGGAAGTTTATCAGATTTAGCAAACTACCTTCCTACTTGTGTGTGCTTCATGAGAATTGCCAGGGACCTGAAGGGTGTTTTAGTAGAGCTTGTAGACATAGGGTCTATGACCTGTGAACTCTGGTTTCCTCTTAGTATCTAGCCTCCACTCACAGGTGGAATTGTTCCAGTGCATGGGGTCTTCTCCCAGTCAGCCTATTGAGACTTCATCCTCTTGATTCTCCTATTTACTTGAAAATTATGAGTCAGTCCTTTCTGTAGACATTATCGAAGTGACTGTTATGGTTTGGATCAAAAATATCCCCTGAAAGCCTCAAGTTTCAGAGTGGGGTACTTAAAAGGGGATTGGATCATGACTATCCTTATCAGTGGGTTAACCCTTCATGAGTTCAAGGCTGAATAGGCTGTTGAGAGGAGGGGTTTAGGTGGAAGAAACACACCAGTGGAGTCAAAACCTGAAAGTTTATGTCTGATCAAGGCTGCTTGCTTCTCTCTTTGCTTCCTCTGCTTTGCTGTGAGGTGAGCAGCTCTCCTCTGCCCAATCAAGTCTGCTAGTCATGGACTGATACCTATTAAACCTCAAGCCAAAATAAGTCTTTCCTCATTTAGGCTGTCTTTTTAAGGTATTTTGTCACAGCGATGAAAATTTAACGCAATGGTGAAAAGTACTTTTTAATAGTGTCCCTAACCAGTCTGTAGTTTTCCTTCATAACTTTAGAAAAAGTCACAATGGAATTAAAACGTTGCATTTCTTTTTAAATTATTTTTATTTTTGTCAGTTTGTTGTTGTTGCAGCCTACTGTTTTTTTTTTAATTCGGAAATATTAGTCATAAGAAGAGTAATAGAAACGTAAATTGTTCTAGAAGTTGGGTTGCCAGAGGACATTCATTCTTACAAGCCCTGAATTGTGGCAGGTACGCCCTAATTTAAACTACAATCATTTTTCAGGTAATTAAAATGTTCCTGTGGCATAGACACAGGAATCAATCATATGGCCTACCTTTCTTGCTTCTGAGAAATAATTAGAGATGCCTTCGGCATTTTGCATGACAGGTATTTCCAAATTTATGAATATAAAAATAATGATCTCGCTTTTGGGCAAGATTATGCTTTGCTATTGTGGTAACAATAAAAGCAGTGACAAATATTGGAATGAAAGAAAGCCTTCCTAATGGCTCAAGAACTGTTTTCCAAAAATTTCTATTATGCTGGGAGGAGTGCAGCATGTGAAAAACATATTTAAGTGGAGCATAATCATTTGTAAGAATGAACATAAAATGCTAAAGGTGGGTAGAGCAAAATAACTCAGACATACTCAAGAAATCTGGCAGAAGGTTAAGACTGGCTTTACGAGGTCACAGAGGAGAGATGTCCAATAGATTTCTGGAAGCAGTGAGGAGGCTGTCACTGTTGACAGAGATTCTCTTGCTATGACACAATGGCCTTCAATCATGAACCTGCGGTGGAATGCTGAAAGAGGTTAACTTCCTTTAGAATGCCTCCTACTACATTTGAGAGGTAATCTGCAAAAGAAGATGGAAAACAAAGGTGAAAATATAACTGTGTCAGATACAAAGGTAAAAACAGCACATCAGCTGGCAGACATAGTTCCCTCGGGACGTGTCTTTCACATGCTTAGGATTAGCTTGACTAGAAACCTATGAACCATCATAGAAGGAGTCCAGGCACGTGACCGCCCTTCTTTTTCTCTCTCTTGCAACTTTCCCTTGCAATGGTGTACAGCGTAGCTCATGAGAACAATGGATTCACAGCCTAAAGCAATTACAATAGGGAAAAGCAATTCTGCCCTCCAGACATGTCTGAAAGTTCATTTTCCTTCTCAAAACTCCCCTGCACAATTTGGAGACAAGAGCTCTTCATTCTATTCATTTTTCCTTGAACAAAAAAGCTACACCCTCTGAGTACACAGGACAGAGAAATTCCTTGGCCTTTTATTCCTGTCTTTTTCTGTTGGAGTCTGAGCTCTTGTTTATAGGCTTATATTTATAAGCTCAGCTCCAAGAGCTGATTTCTTTCAGGTATTTGGCAGGCTGCTTTCCTTTAATCTCTCATTTTTTTTCAAAGAGTCATTTCAAAAGGAGCAAAATGAAAAGTCACTGCAATAGGAAAGGGACTGTTGTTCTACTAGCTGAAGATATCTTCATGCTTTCTGGAACATGCAGAAATGAATGGATCTCTGTGAATACAAAAAAGAGCAGCCTTTTTCCACAGCAAGCCTATAACAGATGTGAGTCTGATCATCTACTCTCTGACAATGCAGATTCTTCCCCTCATATTAATTCTACAAGTCTGAAATGGCTTTTTCACGCCCATCTGTCTAGCAAAGTCCAAATCCAGCACGCACATGGAGGCCATGAAAAAATCTATAAGGGATGACATGTGATATGTACTTCTCTTGGCTCTTGAAAGTTCTGCTTATATACTAAACAGAGGAAATCCCAGAAGACTTCTTCATTTACTCTCCGCTAATGCTGGGCAAACCCATAGTCATGGTATGGAGGATGCGGAAGAATTGAAAATAACTGACCACTGAGTTCTTGAAAATTTACAAAGATGACAGAAAAAATTACTGGTAAGTATACCAATAAAATATTTTTAATGAAATTATTGCTTGCCTTAAGGGAAATTTCCAAATAGAGAATGGAATACTGGTGGTAGAATTATTTTCAAATTATTTTGATGTGATTCTTTAGGTATGTTATTGCACTCCAAAGCAATTTTCTGAATATATCCAGAAGAAGATTAAAATATAACAAAATACAAAATTTCAATAAGAGTAAACATTCTGAGTAAAACAATACAGATTATGCACACTCTAAGTAGATATACATGTGGCAATATATAATTCTTTAAATTTGAATATACTGCCTCTAATCTTTATAAATATTGAATGCATGTTTTACCTGTATTATTAAAGCTGTTGCTATATATGCAATAAATTTTTCTATCATTTTGTATGTAACATGCCCTGTTCTATATCAAAATCTCCTATACTGATCAATCCTGTCTCATCTTCAAAACTACTTCTCCTCTAAAAAATTAAAGACTATTTGGACCAGATGACTCCTAGATCATTTTCTGCATTTTAGAAAATGTTGCCTCATCCACCATCAAACATAAAGATTTTAAATTCATATGTAGGCCCCTATCAATAGGTTATTAAGCTAGAATATATGTACTGAAAATAAATAGATTCTACATGTGGCAAAACCAAGCTGGTGAAATTAGCAAGCTTCTTTTTTTTTAATTTTATTTTAAAGATAATAAAATCCAAGAAAACATAACAGAACAAAGTCAGTCAAAACAAAGCAGTAGAACTGGTACAGAACTTCTAAGAAAGATACTATGAAAACAATAGCTACTATAGTATATCTTGCTATTTTCAGAACAGCTGACCATTCCAAGAGGTACAGTAAAATCAAACCAAAAACACACACACACACACACACACACACACACACACACACAATAAAACCAATAAAAACAGAGTATAAAATAAGGCCATAAAAGATTAATCAGAATAAAGCAAAACAATGAGAACAATATTGGGCCTCGAAGACAAGACAGAAGAGGATTCCCCATTTTTGCTACATTGCATATTGTCATCTTCCAAAGAGATGCTCAGGCTGCCAGCCCCAGGCCGGCAAAACGAACAAAACAATACCAGTATTTAGTTGCTTAACGTACATTAGTTTCTATCAATTTAGCCAGACCTCCGAACGAGCAGGTTGCTTTATGGGGGGTGGGGGGCAGTGCTTTGTCCTTGATTCTTAGCCTGGGCACTTGTAGGCATATGGGGCAAGGTGGGAGGGCGGGCACATGTTGCTCTTCCTGGAGTCCACTCCAGTCACACAGGCCCCCGAAAGGCAGACTTCGTTGTCTTCTCGTTGGAGGTGCTCTTAGCAAGCTTCTTTTGCTTCCCATGAGGGATGGCAAGATATGGGACTGAGGATTTAGTGTTCTGGTGATATATGATAATTAACTCCACACAACTAAAAATTAGATAGTTACCTTGCTGTCCTATGGCATACACTGTCTACTGAATCATCAAATTTCTCTTTTGTTTTCCTTCTAACTGAAGGAAACTTTCCTTCAAATGATCAAGATCTTCAGGACTCTGCTTCCTCCAGCTACTGGAAAGAGGTGAATCTGCTGAGAGGTCTAAGCCTATGGTGGAAGTCTGTTCTGGGAGATGGGCTCAGGGAGGAGCACAGGACACAATTCTACAATGTGCTCCTTCCTCAACTTCTGGGTGCTGATTTTGAACTGAGAAGGCTGAGGATTCAGTAGGCAGACTTTAAAGGGAAGGTATCTTTGAAACCAAAGGTCTGATAGACTCATTCAAACAACATTTCCAAAATCTTTATCATGTTTTGATAATTAATAAAGACAAAAGGAAGAGAGAAGATTCATGTTTATAATACAGAGAGGAGAGAGTAACAGATGCCAACTCTGGCCGGTCTTTTGCTTCATCTGCAATTCACTTACTTGTGTCTTTGACAATTTTCTAAGTATATACAGAGGGTACAAAGGAAAGTATTTTCCAGTGAACTGAAGTCATTTCAGTTAAGGTAAAGAGGGCACACATGATACATTTAGAATGCTGGATCTAATAAATTAATTACATCACCAAAAATGCCATTTAAAGGGAGAATGCTGTGGCCGAGTCCCTGCTGAGTGAAAGGGTATCTGTGCTTCAGGATGTCTGCCAGAGCCCAGCACTGGAGAAGGGTAGCCCCCATGCCCAAGCCCAAGAGTTGCTGTCTTCCTTATCATTGACTTTACTAAACTTTGAGATTTACGCACATGCATCTCTATTGAACGCAAAACTCTACGCTAACAACTGTGAATATTTTTGCAATAACTTCTACTTGTCATTCACTTACCTATTTAGTAAATATGTTGAAAGGGGGAGAAAACAACTATTTATAATGCAAGTGATATGTGCCAAGTACTATAATAAAGGAATGATAAAAGCACATCATTCTCAATTTAATTTAAACAGTTTACAGCTCTCACTCTGAGATTTGATGGTTGACCCCTCAAGGTATCTGCACCATTTTGGACTCATTTGCCATTTGAAAGCAGATAAATTTGCAATTATACCTGAGCCTAAAGCATAGTTGAAAGTTAAAATGGAAAACAAAGAACTAGAGGAAAGTTTACAGGAAATAATGTGAGAAAACCACAGTAAAAGAAAGAGACAAGAAAGAGGTGGGAGAACAGTTCTTCCTGTGCCCCTTACAGGGAGTGGCGTGAAGTATAGCTCAGTGGCACAGGCACCTACCTGGCATGCACGAGGTCATGAGTTCGATTCCTGGTATGAAAAGAAAAGAGAAAAGAAAAGAAAATCCATGCAATTACAGGAAGTCTCAGTATAGCCTTGGTGATCATTACAGTGCCTGTTGTAATTACTCTGCATGCCTCTTGAGTTCCTGGTAATCTTGAAATAAAATAGGAGCACAAAAAAGTTTCTACCCAAATTTCATTTAATCTAACCTAACACATACCACCGATATCACTATTACCAGAGCCAACTTTCAAAACCAAAAATAAAACTTATAGTTTGCTAAAGGAACCACTATATATTCCAAATAATTCATATTAAAAGTTAATTTTGGATGTGGTGAAAACTTCCCTTTGATATAGAGATTAACTGCTGGATGATATCTTCTATCCATTTTATATCTAGACTACTTTTGGTCATAATATTTAATCATTGCATTAAATATAATGGAAGACTCAGAATTTTTTATTACCTTTCTTTATACTTCTCTCACTAAACCTAGGTTATTGAGCCAACTTAATTCACTAAAATAGAATACACTATCAAAAGGCATAGAGGTGTATGTATTTCTGTATTTTCATATTACTTTTACAGTGTTTTCTGTGTGAAGTACAGTTTTAAACTAACTTCCATAATGTGAATTTCCTATTTAATTTTAAATAGAATTATCACTAATGATGTATATAAAAAAATACAGAGATGATTGGGACCAATGACTGTATGCTAAGCCTAGTACAAAGTTTGTGTCATTTTCTTAAAACAAACAAACAAACAAACAAACAAAAAACAAGGAGAAATAAGGCAGAAAGGAAATGTTCACAGAATTTCTTTGGCTGGAGAAGGTAACTACCCCGGTCACCTCTTTTGGCCTTCCAGTGGGGAAGTAGTGATCACAATATCCGGATCAAGTCTCTACTCCTCTGCAGGAAAGTCTGTCACCTTCTCTCTTTTCCCCAGCATTTAGAATTAAGCTCAGGACCTTCACACTGAGCTATATCCCCAACCCTTTTTAAAAATATTTTTATTTTGAGGCAGAGGCTCCTTAAATTGCCAAAGCCGGGCTCAAATTTAAAATCCTCCTACTTCAGCCTCCAGGAATACTGGAATCACAGTCAGATGCCACCACATCCAGCTGTCTATCACCTTTACTAGGCTGCTCAACTCTCTGAGAACCTGTTGTTTCATCTATAAAGAAAAGCATTTGTAACTCCGTTATGCTCCTAGACAAATTCTGGCTATGAATTATACAATAGATTTCAACTCTCAAGTTCCCAAGTTGTTTCTCAGTTACTGTTTTGTGCCAACTCATTGTTTTTCCAATGATTACAAGTACACGTGCTGCTGAAGCGAGCACACAAATCATCACAAGTAATCTTAAAATGTATCAAAGTCAAGTTAATTGCAAATAATACTAACACATTTCAGCACCTGCAACCCTTCCTTAAGATATTTAAGGATTGTTAATATTTAAAACAAACCCTGAGACAGAGATATAGGGGAAACATAGAAAAGGAAGCAAACATCAAAAAATGTGTGTCTGCCACTCTTCATAATTCTATTTGTTGGGAAAAAATAACCTGCATTTGCATTGTGTTTGGTATTTTATAAAGCTATCTTATACTGTTCTCACTGGATCTTTGTAACATCCATGTGGAATATTCAGGAGAATGTTATAAATTCTTATTTTAATAGCTTTGTAAAATGAAACTAAGAGTAATCTGAGTAAATTCCCTTATTTCAACCATTAGTAATGAGTAAGAAAACAGTGTGAAAGGAAACCCTAATCTTTTATGCTCTTTTAGATATATCTGCTCTGTCACTTTTTCCTGTTGTAAAAATTAACCTTCAGTGTCATGTCACAAATACACGAGGTATGCCAGTCATTACCACCAAAAACAAGAGTGCCATAAACTCTTTGAAGTATAGCAGATATATCATTTAACATTATACTTGCTTTAAGTTTACAGATCATTAAATATTCCCTGGTGGCCCTTTGGAAGTTAATGCAGCATGCTTCTACCATAGTGCCAGGGTAGGTATCTCTCTAGGGAGAACTGAGTTCTGGAAAAAAAATAATCTAAACACAAAGCATTAGCGCTGTCAGATGACTTTTAGGTACACAGCATTTCAACACCACCATTAATAATGAGGAAAACATTGCTTCTAACATTTGACAGAATTTCATATTTATCAACAGTGAAAATCACTCAATAAACAAGCAATTTATAGCCTTGTAACATGGGGTGAAAATTTATCTCTAACTTTAGTACAGTATTTTTATTTCCCTGGTTGAAAAGCAACTACAAGAAAAAGATAATGGAAATCTTTGATCATTAGTTGACACTACTTAGAATGACAGAGGAAACATGAAAATGAATAAACATTGTGCATCTTTAAATAACATTTCTGAATATGTGACCTTGTGAATCAGATATAGTTTACTCAAGGACACTACTGAAAATGTTTACTAAGTTGCTTCTATTTTCAGTTAAAGAGAAAGATTAACTGAGGGCTACA